>JAWWEQ010016365.1:0-34438 GCA_035583055.1 Torymus tubicola
TATATATATAACTTGTATTATTCGAATGTCGTATAATTATCATCTTCAGGTTTTAAAATGAATTACACTATCCGACTGCTTTAAGTCGTAGAAAGGTAAAGAAGCAATCAGTATCTAAAATTATCAAAAACTAAGTGGAAACTTGTTATACCTGAAATTGAGCATTTGATTGAATATACTATCACTCTGCATAGGAAATAATGTATAGATGAATTTTACTACTTTTTTATATCAAGATGTTATTTCATGATATTTCAAAAAATATTTTCGAAAAGTGTATTGACTAAAAAATAAGAAAGCTAAAAACAGAAATACAGTTTCGTGCAATTAATTTACCACAAATATCGCAGGTATATTTAATGATATACCAACGTTGATCAATCATACATTAGAACAATTGCACACGTGTGCATACAACCTCAAATACCATTAATTCCGTTCGTTCTAAATCAACATAATCACCAAAAACTTCACCAAGCACAAACATCAAATTTCATTGCTCTTCAATCCCAGAAGCCATCGACAACGACGTCATTGCAAAATAAAGGCAAACGTTTGGCCTCCAGTGATTACGCGGGTTGGGACAAGTACGACGCTGATACTGAACTCAGTCGTATCGAGCTGGACGATGAGCGCCGAAAAGTCGAAGCAAGGAGACTTCAGGAACAGCGAAAAGCTGAGCTGGCTAAAAGCCGCAAGGAGACTATTATCGAGAAATGTAAGTCAAGCCGATAATAATTGGAATAATCAGTGAAACAATAAAGGAATTGTTTTGCAGCACTGCTGACGGGTACGGAGCTCAGTGTACTTGCGGTGCGGGAACGCGAGAAGGGTAACGAGGCGTTTCGCGCTGGCGACTACGTAGAAGCGCTTCAACTCTACAGTGCGAGTATCGCCCTCGATTGTGACATTCACGCCTACAATAATCGCGCTATGACTCGTAAGTGTTGCAAGATTGCTTGAATTTTTGTTTTAGACAGTAAATTTTATTGTCAGTTAGGGTTAAGTATGAACGCCAGTTTTTTTTAGAATGTGAGAGAATTTAAATAAATGTTTTCATGGAACATTTTATAATTTTACATAAAATGTATTATTTTTAAAAATTTTATTGAGAAATGAAATTTTTTCTTTTTTTGGTATTAAATTTTATATTCATATACTCCCGTTTCATGGCTCGAACCGCAACGCATTATGGTCAATGTATATTTAAATGCTCTATACGCCCGACCAAAACCAGACATTTCCACTTACGAGCATATTAAAACAGATATGGTTCCTTCGCAGTTATTCTCTTATATCTGTATTAATTCATAAAGACTGAGTAAAATTGAATAAGTTTGTGTAAACCTCTTTTGTATATATATAATTTAAAAATATAAGCCATAAATATTTATATTCTTTTTTTAGTGTCTCTCGTCCTATTGGGAACCGTATAAAATATTGATGGGGTGTTTGTTGGATATAAACGCAAAGAATCTATTAAAATAATTTAATTATTTACATACAAAAATATTGAAAAAATAATTTCCTTTCATTTTAATTTTATATTGGCGCCTGGAACATTGACTTTATTACTATACTTATACTCTATTTATATTCACGTCCATTTTTTGTAACGATCTTCATGATAATAGGTAGTAAATTGTTTTTTTGTTCTTCATACTTTGAAGAATTATACTATAATAATGATAGTTTTTTGCATGTTTAAAAATATTTCTTTACATACCTTTTTATGACGACATAGTTTTATGAAACCGCTTACATAATACTTTAATTGCAACAAAAGAATTTAACAATATTACTCGACTATAAACTGCACTTAATTATTTTACTATCATGAAAAACTTCTAAATCTATGCTCTTCTGTTCTAGTAGTATCAAACACTACTGAAGTTTTGTTTCACGATAACTATTGTGTGAACTGGTGGTTAAATTTATTTCAGTAGTATATAGGGTATATTACATTATTTAACTATTAAGAAATATATAGATTAAATATGAAGTAATATATATATATATTGTTTATATTAAAACCATGAAAATACTATTGAACTGTAATATTCAAACAATTGATCCATTAACTGTAAATATGAATTTTTCTCTGTGTGAAAAATCCATGTAAACCAGTCTACTTATACATATCAGTTATACGAATTTTTTTCAGACATCAAACTAAAAAATTACAATAAGGCGATAACGGACTGCAACTCAGTTCTTAACGTCGACTGCTCGAACATGAAGGCTCTTCTACGTCGGGCTCTTGCCTTTGATCACCTCGACAAGAACAACGAGGTAACTTAACTGTTATTGATACCATTTCTTAACTGTTCAGAAATGGTAGGTTAAGGATAATTTAATATTATTTAACTATTAATATTTACTTCATCAATAAAAAATAGAGGCAAATCAATATCTTTTATGCTATGGTATGATTTTCTTGCAGATTTAACTTCATTTTCGTATTTTTTATGGGTCATTCGACAGTCGGCACAAGATGTTCCGTCTCCGCGAAAAGTTCGTATACCGCGAAAAGTCACAAGGGGCTCTGCGCGCTTTTCGATTTTTTAACCAAATACGTTACGTTTTTTAGCCAAAAATTGGGCTAAATTATATACTTAAGTATACTTAAGAGTTTTTTGCTTCTATAGATGTTGAAAGACATCAAGTGCGTGGTCTAGGTGTTCAAAGTAGCCGATGACGGAGTCTAGGTAGTGTGCTCCGTTGTTTTTTACCTAAAGGTGTTGTTTAGGTGGTCGAGGTAGCTGATGACGAAGTCTAGGTGGTGCGGATAGACTCCGTTATCGGCAACCTCGCCTATCTAGACCATGCATTCGATATGTTTCAACATCTATAGGCAGAAAACTATGATACGCATCACCTAGACATCATCATCAGCTACCTCAAACACCTAGATCACGCATTCGATGTGTTCAAAGTGATTCATTAATAATTAAGAAATGGTTGCTTTACAGTAAAAACGCTTATTACAAAAATTAATCGCGCATTAACTATTAATAAATATTTTATAACTATTAAGAATTATTCATTTGGGTCAAATACTATGCATTTACTTCTTCGCGCTAATATTTCTTTTTATCAGTGTGCCTTCAATATTCTACATCTACTTGTTGCGTAACATCGTCAATGTCATTTCAGGCTTTGAGAGACTACGAAGCTGTTCTTAGGGTAGATCCGACGAATAGTTTGGCAATTTCAGCGGTGAACAGGTTAAGGAAAGACGAAGATGCGAAGACAGTGAGGTATGTGAATATATATATTTAGAAAGTTTTGCGATACTTCAGAAAGTGTTTAATTAGCATTGAACTTTGTTGTAGGTTGACGATTGAAGAGATACACGACGACGAGTGAAAACATAATTTTGTGTTAAAATTGGTCTTAATAAAGTAGTTGTTAATATTGCATACAAAATTATAGTGTTATTTATTTTTTAAGAAATGAAGTGTGGCGATAATTTCCATTAAAGCAAAATTTTTTTCCAGGAACTGCGTAAAAAGAATTTTTATTCGTAATAATTTTATTCTAGACTTTAAAAATACTTAAAATATATAATGAATATTATGTATATCTAAAGTTGTCATATCTTTCGATTAACGATATATTTTTAGTACCACGATTTTTATTTACCTGTTTACAAAGTTAAAAACATTAAAACTTAATTTCATCTTAAAGCACTTATATATACTTATGCGTCGACTTGATCTTATAATGAGATCTAGACATAATAACTTGCCACACAAGTTCACAATCTCAAACTTCATATCCTTGAAAGTTATACGAAATAAGAGCAAGCGTGTGCATTGAATTTAAGAACCTCTCAACACCTCGATCAATAAATACATTTTATAGTATAAAGTTTGCCAATTTTCCAATAATTCATTTTATCAAACACGTTTGATCTCCGTTTCCGCGAATTTCCGCTGTAACGTTGAACTCGATTCGATTTTAGATTAGATGATGCTCTCGGGTCATCGACCTGAGCAACCGTGAAACCGAACGTTCTGCGGGTATAACAGTTATCAAGTGAGTGAGTCGGTATATACTGTACATAGCATGAGCTGACCAGGCGGACCGTATATATAAGAGAAGTTAACGGTTATAGCTTGCAGCATCCCTGGGTATACGTCAGTTCGGATTGATTTTCTTGTAACGTGTTTCAGGGATCGCGGATGATAAACAATATTAAATTTTACAGTTATATTATCCTGTGATAGGATACAATTTTATGAGAATCTTTAAGTTGTACAAATAAAACTCGCCTAATTTTAGAAATATTTTATTATTTTCAGTATTTATATGTTTACAAATGTTTTTTTTTTTTACAATAGTTTACAAATCTATTTACATTTCGTAGTGACGAAAAGAATTGACAATAACATCTAATAAATGAATGTTGTTTGGTACATATTGTATAAATTAATACAGTTTTATCATTGTGCGACAATAAATGTTTCAAGTTTATTTGTTATAAATTTATCGAAGGATAATTGTATGTATATATTTAGTTGAACAGCGTATCGCATCATAAACCAATTAACTTGATAAATAAACGTTGATCGATACTTAATGAATATCGGCTAATTTTATCATAAAAGTTTCGTAATATTATACATCATGTAAAATTCAACAGGTGTTATTGCTGACATATAAACATTATCATACAAAATAATATTGAATTTGTATTATTTTTATTGTGTTTAAACCGAAACATTTAGAGTTATCATTATAATTGTATTTTACTCTTTAGATGCGAAGACATGTTTTCATATGAGATTTTCATATCAGAAGATGTGTCATTGACAATGATAAATTATGTTATTGCATTTGTAAGAAAATATAATTATAATAAATTCACTTAAAAATTTGAGTATGTATGTAAAAGTAAGGCTTAACTTAAAATTTTAATTTAAAATTACATGCACTTATCTATTTATTAAACATATTTTGAATTTAATACAAAATTATATTCTATTTGTGTCTATTTGTTTAAATTTATAAGTTCCAAAATTATTTTTCGAAGATCTTTTATTAATAGGAAAATTTGTTCTACATTCATTATAAATATGATCCCTTAGCTGCCGATGACCAACCATTTTTGACGAAATTTCCCGGCACCTGAGGGATTGAATCTACTAATATATAATATTTCTTTTTTTTATAAAGATAAATGCTTCGTTGTTATAATTCAAAAGTTATAATGTAACGCTCTTATGCACAAGATCTTAACATATGTTAAGCCATTCACATGAAAAAAAAAAAAATAAATATAAAAAAGTGAATAACGTGGTTTGTTCCTTATTTATATATAAAAACCATATTATTTTCTGTATCTGTAATTGTTCTATTTTTTTCGTAAAAGCTCTTATTAAAAAACAAAATTGTACAGAATATGAATTGTACAATATTTTATTTTTATTCAATTAATAATCGATACAGACGTATGATAAAGAAACATAGTAGCACTGTCATGTATTTTATTAACTATAGGTTGATAAAAAATTCTCGAAAATTATATTTTTAGCTTTATAATTATCTATTGTTATAAAATTATTGGCTTTGTAGGAATCATACGATTATTAAATTATTCTTTGGGGACTTATATAGAATATTTATTTATAATTTTACGTAATTCCTTCAGTTACCGTCAGTGAATTAAATATGTTTCACATTATACTTACAGTTTATTATTACATTATTGACAATAAAAAAGTCAACATTTTCAATTAAATTTAAATTTGACGTAAAAAAATAATTAATATTTTTACATAAGCTCGTTATTTATGTTTTTTAGTAAATACCATATTTGTATTTCTAGTTTTAACAAAGTCAAGTTCTGAATGAACAATCATTACACTGATTTTAAGTATGTCCTTAAGAAAAATTTACAGTGTTAATGTACGAAAATAGAACGAATATTTTTCTACTTTCTTAGTGACTTGATACTTCGTATCAATATTGTATGCTTTTATTATATCGCAAGTTTTAATTTTATGACATTTTCACAGTGATGCTATTTTCGTATGAATATTTCGTAAATATTCACTAAAAACTTTACATTAATCATAATACACAGAAAAGAAATAAAAATGTATATTTACGGAGATCTTTCTTATATCTATCTATATTGAACTATGTATTTACACTTTCATATGTTTAATGAAAATTTGTATTTTATATTTCTGTAGTGAGCATTTTAATTCTGTTGTTTATGTAGTTTAAGAACGATCAATAGTGTATTTGTTTTTTTTTCTTATATATTTCTTACATGAAGTTTGCAGAAAATCTACATATTATGTAATATTTCACGTAAGAATCACTATCTTCACTAACTGAACTTCTCGCTTAATCCTTGTTACTACACTTTACATACAAATTTTTACTTTTAAATGGTACCTTACAAATCTCTTGTTTTTTTATTTCTTATAGTTTCCTAAAAAAACTAATTTAACATAAAATGTCTCTAACGCAGTCACTTGTAAAAATTTATTCCTGGATACCAATCATGATATTTACATCGATCCATTTGTTAAGATAAATGTAGTTGTTAAAAATAAGTATATTTTAAAGAATGATAATAAATAAGGAATTACTTGAATCAGCATATAGGTATAGATTTTTATGTTTTTTGTAATATTTAAAAAGATCTAAATAAAATTTGTTATCTGAACTTGTTACCAGACATTGTTATCTGCCAAAAATAATTCATGCAGTCCCAAAAAAATGCAGAATATATAAAGGAGTATGAAACAGTTGTATACATGTCAAATTATTTATGAATTAATTTTATAATTTTCTTGGAAAAATTATATCAATTATTTAAATCTTCTGTCAAGATTATTCCGAAACAGCCGATTCAAAAGGAAGAGAATGTCGGAATATATACGGAATTAGTTACCGAAAGTTTTGTATTTTCGTTATTCACTCTTAATTTTTGTTTGGTATTAATTTTTTTCATCAGTTACTGTTTTTAACTCACTATGAATAGAGGATGATTACGGTAATTAGAAATAGTTAAGGAATGCAAAATTTGATGTAGTTAATAGTACTGTTACGTGCAAGGACATTATTCATTTACTAATACCATTCTTAAGGTATCCAGGGAATTAAAATTTTCAGATGTCAAAAGTAAATACTTCATGAAATTGTTCAACAAATTAATTATGTTTGACGCTTGGCAAGTCTCCATTTTAGAATTCGTTAGTATTCCAACGTGTTCATGATAGTGGTCAAATGAAGCTTACCAGCCTCCCTTTGATAGCAGTGTCTTCAAAACCTAAGGAAAATTCAGGAATTGGTTTTAGGTGTGACACTTCAATATTTTACAAATAGTCTAAATGAAATTTCTTAAAATAAAAATTGTTCGAAGAGTTATAAACAAATATCTTTGTTATTCAGAAAAGTTCCTTACTCAGTTTTTTTCTGATTGACTCACATAGTTTCGATGTGAACATCTCTAACTATTCCAATTATTTTACACTGACACCATCACTTTAAGCTAAACTGAAAACTGTTAATTCATTATTCAGCATTAATCTTTAGTCTTTGGTGAAAATATCTTCAACATCTTCAACAACCATGATCCACTAGAGCCTCTCAGAAGCAGGGACTTCGATGATACTACCGATACCCATGATCTTGGTACCACCATTGTTGCTACGACAGCCGCCCAGTCTATCTTGTAGCGCCTCGAGCGACTTGCATGCCCCCTTTGAGGTACAGTTGCCACCACTGCCACGTTCGGCACTTCCGGTTGCGCCAGGGTTACCAACACCGGCGACAGTTGCAGCGTTACCTGTGGCCCCTCGCCGCCAAAATTTGGCAAAACACGATCGAAAGTTCTCCGAAAGAACGCCATAGAGGACTGGATTGACGACTGTGTTAAATTGCGCCACTACGAGCGTCCAGATGAAATGATGTGATCTGAAAATATGTTGAGATTTTAGTTTACACTTATTTTTATCCCTACATATAGGTTGATAATGATTATAAGAAGATTTTACGTGCAATAAGTAAATAGTTCAATTTTGGGGAACAGATACGTAAAGACATTGTAAGTTTATAAAAGGGCCTATTCCAAAATCTGGAAATTATTAGTAGAAAAAAATTCTTTCTAAAAGTCTTTTTTTTTAAAGAATCAAATTGCCAAATTTAATAAAAATTATTTAAAAACGTAGTGTAAAAAGTTGATCATCCTCATTTGAAAATTACTGTTGAAACAATTATATATTATTATTTTATGAAACAATTCTCATTGAATTCTAAAAATTTTCTTCAAGATATTAAGAACCCTGCCATTAAACTGAGAAAATAATGATGAAATATTAAAACTTTTGAAATTTTTACAAATAACGAATTTAAATAAGTTTTTATATCTAAATACGGAAATTTTAAACTTTCCACATTTACATTTGTATATATTTCTACACTACATCTGTTAACATTTTTCATAATAAAAAATTGAAGTTTTTTTAAATACTTCAAAATTTCTCGGAATGGAGTAACAAAAGAAATAATGAACTTGTCAAGTAACTAATAAGATATAACAAGTGACATAAAAAGATTATTCAAAAGAAATGGCACGATGTAAAGTTTGCATAGCGTAGATGAATAATTCATACGTTCATTTCCAAGTCTAGTCGGTATTCTCGACTCTCAATGAGAAATCTCGACAAACATCTAGGTTATCGATAAATATGAAGAACTAATGATATTATCCAGGTCCTTAAAATTAATTTATAGAGCTACTTACTCTTGTAATTTAAAGCGTACTTCCGACATCAATCGTGAAAATACGTTTTAATCGTGTATTATGTACTGACGTAATAGCCAGATTTTTCGGTTTAAAATAATAAGAAAAAATGATTTATTTCTGAATAGATTGCATTATAATACAAGGATAAGTAATTATGCGTACTAAAAGAAAATCTTTAGATCTCATAGGCTCAATCACTTTTTATTTTTAAGACTCTATAGTTAACTAAGACAACGATGATTGTCCTCGATAAAACGAGGTTGTGAGTTATTTCGATTACAAACGTGAAATGGTACCTTATAAATTGGTAATTTGACGATAATAGCAATGATCAATGCAGATACAGAAATAAGTCAACTGGTTTTCTGAGTTAAATTAAGAAACGAAGTTACGATAATTAACTTTTTTAAATATGTTTTGTAATTTATCAATTTTAACAAACTCAATTATAAAAGACGTAAGTTGAGGTATAGCAAAAAATCGCAACTTTAATAAAAACATAGTAGCAAAAAAAGTTAATGAAATTAACAAACTAAAATTTGTTACAAGATTCAAAAAATTTGTAAAAGTTTAAGTACCTTATTTTACAAAAAAAACAAATTTCTCATAGTATTATTTTTATACAGAAAAATGTCTGACATATATATTTTAAAAAATTAATAATTATAAAAATCTGTTATACTATAGAACTTTCAAATATGTTTTTAAAAATTTGTTTTGTTATCCTTATAACATCATGAACGTAGCATTTTCGTTTACAGGATTAGTCGACCTTGATAGGCGACATATTTTTTCTCAATTAGTCAGCCGCGCATATAAATAGACGCAGATGCGCGAGCAGAGTACGAATATACTGGGTGTAAATTTTTTTTTAGTCTTTCATTTCGTGAATAAACGAGCAGTATATTTATTATTATCTGGCGTGATTCATGTTTAGCGGGAAAAAAAGATATTTTTATCGAGGCTCGTTAGCGTCGTATGGTAATTCATTGTGATACTAAAATGTTTCGCGGAAATATTCCAAATATATAAAGAAACGCTTGCAATCCATCACACTTTTCATTTTCTACATCATGATTTCAATGAATTTCTTTTAAAAAAAAAAACGTATGCATTATGTATTATAAATTCTTCTTAATCACATTATCCCGAATGACTTTATTAATTTAATTTTTCTGTTAATATGAAAGATTTCCGTCAATTTTTATTAGTACGCAAAAAGTTTTACGTTCGAAAATAATGAACGCGTTATTTCTTTAAGAAAGTAAACGAGAAAATGAACCACTCAATTTCAGTGCCGTCTCGTAGATATTGTTGCAATTCACTCGTGAAAATAAGATCCTTCACGATTCATGGAGGATAAAAGAATCATATAGACGAATGAAAAGGATATTTTTACGACTGTAGATGACTTCGTCGATCGAGCTCCAGTCAATTTTCTTACCTTCTGTCTGTCCTTACATAAGCGTCCTATTAGAAGAAAATGTATATTTTCCGTTTACTTCAAGTGGAATTGAGAAAAGTCCCTTCGTGAACTCGACGAAATGACGATCCTCGTCTTTCGCGTTAATTAACTTTTGTATGAGGTAACGATCGGTTAATAAAGTTTAAAATTGCTCTTCTATCCTACCGTATATAAGTGCAAAATACTAAAGAAAATGATTTTGAAAAATATATATAGAGTCAAGGATCTCTGACGATATTATTCAATTGAAGCTTATATAACAGTATGTTCAAATTTATTGAAATATATACCTTTTCGATGAAATCACAGACATTTGATAAAAATGAAATTCAAATCTTCCTTCACTTTATCTCAAATCCATCAAATTGGAAATTCTCATGCACGGACGACAGTTCTCCAAAGTTTTCAGGAGCAAATCCCCCAATAAATTTCGGCCGCGCGTGCCGGACACAAAGCCTTAATCTTAGGATTACAAGCCTTTTGCTTTATCTCTCCGGCATGTAGGCGTATTGATTCGCGTATGCTCGAGGCGTTATGATGTACCCCCCCATCGTTCTTTTTTCCTTTTACGTCGTCCACCCAATGAAATGTGGTTTCGCGGAAGTGAAACTATTCGAATAGTAAAATTTTAACCGATTGCATTTTCATGGAGGTACATAAATTTTGTTATTGTGGAGTATTTTTTTTTTATAGGAAAATCCGTGAATATTAAGTGCACGAATTTCATAGCTCGAAAAAACTTTTTAATTAAATTCATTTTTATGCAAATAGCAAGTATATCCGAACTAGAATAGAATAGAATTCGAGAAAATCTACTGCCTACCGAAGCAGATATATCACTTGTAGAAAAATTAACTAGACCACAAAATATTTATTTAAGCGCTACAATTAATATTTTGATTACATATCTAAATGTAAATCAACCTATGTACAATCACTATACCCAATTAATCGAACTGATTTTTTTCCATTATTCATCTCCGTTTTCAGAACAAATAATCGCAAGATCATCGATTACAAAGGCACATATTTGCACGGCGCATTAGATATCCAAAGAAAACGACAATCACGTACCAATAGACACCGATCCACATACGTTTACTCAAGCTCAATCAACATATAAACTTTGTATTCGGTCTTTCTCTGTTTGTCCACACACTCTTATACAACATCGTACATTCTTCTCGTACGCGCGATGTGTAACTTACCATATATATATCTATACATTCACCGTTACCGTGCTCCGATAACCCACCCACGAACGCTTAACATACAATCAAGACAAACTTCGATATCTAACGTACACTTGACTTTGTTTGCATACTCGAATACGTATAATCCATTTTTATATACTAACAAGTTCAATGAAACACTTGATAAGTTTCGAGTGTCGACATAATTAATCAGTGTGCTCGTCGTTATATCTGTTCTTATAGGGATTAAGTTTTTTTAAGTGTGAGTGTCGGTGTGTATCTGTAAAGAATGATATTTGTTGTAGAAATGATCGAAAGAAATTTCAGCCAATTTGGTATTTCAAAACTAAAATCATTTAGTAGATTCGTATAATAATTAATGATTTATGATTTCTGAAGCATAAGATATCAAGCGATATTAAATATATCTCATAACCCGTGTTTATACTAGGAAATTTAAGTCTAAAAAGTAAATTTGATGCATTTGATATATACTTTTATGAGACCTTAGAAGTTTATGCCTATGCGACAAAAATGTTTATTTTACGATGATATCTTGCATCATCTAAATACATGCTATTAAGATAACGATAAGATGTAGCGAATTCTCTGAACAACTGGCAGATGATCTATTGCCTTCCTTATATTTTATCGGATTTGATCTTTTTAAAGAGTATCTAGCTGGTTTCTAGATTTAATCTTCACCAAGAGCAATAATGTGTTCGTTTAGGAAAGAAAACGATAATCGTTAACTTAAACTAACGTTTCTCATAAAAGATTAAAAACCGTTTAAATAATTCAAGAACAAAAATATAAAGAGAATTAATTAACCTTATAGACATTATTTAGCTTCAACTTATAAAAATTAAATTATTCCATGCAGTTAAAATGCAAATTTTAACTATTAATACTCAATTTCAAACAACTTCACCATTACCGTAACCACCAACATTTCTATATATATATATATATATATACATACTTCAAGAAGAACGCGGTATCCTCAGTTGGCCGACGTCCATCGAGGTAAATCAGCAGCATGAGTACAGTGATGGGTAGCCACATAACGAGTACTGCGACGACATTGAGCAATAGTATGCGTACCACGCGTAGATGCTTATGCAGTCGTACTTCCTCGTGTTGAGACAGGCTACCAGCACGATTAGTGCGACCGAGGCCAATGACACCACCTGTCATCGATGCAGATGATAATTTGCGACCAGCCCAGGGTACAAGTGTACCCACGACTGATAGTTCCGAATCCCTGCGACGTGATTGGTCTGGTTCTAGGCCCTGTAGGTAATGATTGTATTGAGGAGTTGGTTATAGTGATGATGTATAAAGTAAGCGAGGTGGTGATAGAAATGCAAAAATTTGAACTTCAGGAATATTGTTTTACTGGTTTTATCAGATTTTTTATCGAGAAAATGTATTTTTATTGAATTTAAAGTCGGTTTATGAAAACATTTGTAAATTTAAACTTTAAGTAATTGTAAAGGGTCAGTAAACTACTGAAGGTCCACTTATGCCTAAAGTTGTACCTCTTTATTTTATAATTATTGTGTTAATTAAAGAAAAAAGAAACATTTATTATAGCAAAAATTATTATGTAATAACAATAATACCGTTTAACCAAATGCTTTACTGTTGTCCAAAATTTATTACTGACTGTTACAGTTTAATTATAATATACATTTATAGTTTTAATTATGAAGTTAATTAAAAATAGCTAACTAATGTTAGCTAAAATAGTTAACATTTCTACGAGGAAATTTTAAGTGAATTTAAATTATAGTTCACCTGAGCGACACAAGACACGGCCCAGCGATTTCTCGTGTTAAGTATCCTCTGGAAGATCCTCTGATAGTGGTAAACCAGCAGTGCCATTGGTAGGAGGCACGCGATTACGATTATCGGAATCGTGAAGCAAAGCGAAACGTTAAGAATTTCGCTGCGTGGAAATACGAGGGTGCAAATGGTTACTCCACCGGCTACCTCCTGGAATATGCGTGCAGAATTTTATTATTCTCTTTGAAAACGAATAATTATAAGTATAGTTTGTCGGTTTGTAAAATAAAATGTACGATGAAAGTGAAAATATTGTGAGTTTTTCCAAATGAACAATTCATATATACATCAGTGTACATAAGTGTAAATTATTATCATTTACTATACCATTGTTAGTAAGAATCAGGTAACACTTGAAAAGATAATAAGTTAAAAGATTAATATGGTAACTTTCAGAAAGAAGAAAATATCAGAAGACTATACCGAATTTTTATTTTCAGACCTCGTACCTTCTTAAAAAACTGTTACGTGAAATTTCCTAAGAAAGAGAAAAGTATGACAGTAATTGGATACAAGACGTATCAGAAGCTTGCATTGCCCCGGTAAACTAAAAAGCTAAGAGTAGAATTTCGCGCGATCCGCTAGAAAAACTTATTGATACGTGCAACCGATAGTTCCAACGAGTAGCTAAGCCGTCAAAAATCGCCACGTGGCGTATCATCCTGCCAGAAACAACAACAACAACAACAAGAACAAACTTCGACGAAGAGAATAAAAGTAAGTTTTCTCGCATAACTTTTTTCTCTTCCTACTGTTCTCTCGCTTACCTTAGGCTTAAACCAGAAGACTGCTGGAAGGAAGAGCAGAGCCGCAATCATCCAGGTGACTATACTTGCTACGATGACGCGACGGGTGGTGAGGGCGCTGCGGTAGGGGGCCACCGCTAAGCAACGATGGCGGTCCATTGAGATTAAGGTTAGGGTCCAGAGCAAGACGAAGCCGCAGACGAACTGTGAGCAGATGATAGGGTTTATGAATGGTTGTTGAATGATTTTTTTTTTGCTTTTAGAGAACGAAGGGGTAAGAGTTTAGTAGGTCATAAATAAGGTTATGTTTTGAAGAGTTATTTTTTTATACGTATTTGTTCGTGAATAGACTTGTGATTTTAAGTAGAGACCTCTAGCGACAACTAATATATGTAAAAAATATAGAAAATGTTAAAAATTGCTAAAAAATATTTCGAAATCGGGAATAAAAACAATAGTTATTTACATTAAAAGTGGTAATTATAAGTAAGAAGAGTCGTTTTTTTTATGAAAAACTGTTAATAACTATGAAAATTTTGTCTAAAAATGTAAATCAACTATATAAAAGTGTGATAAATTATAAATATAGTTGTGTACTGTAAATAACAATAAATTTTTTTTTAAAAACTGCAAATTACTGATGTTTACATTTTCAATTCCAACAGCTTTTTGCAAATATTATGCAAATATTAATTTGTGTTAACAGTCATTAACAGATTTTAATACTTAATATTCCCGCTAGAGGTGTTCCGAAATGTTGAAAAATATCGTTTCTTCGTCGCTTAATTTAAGATTATTTGAGTTACAATGCGATCATTGTAAAAACTATTATGAATTCTTCATCTATGCCAAATAATAAATCACTGCAGATTTACTTCGGATTTTCCATCGGACATTCCGCAAATGCAGTAATCAATTCTGCTATTTATCTCATCCATCTTACTTACAATAACTAATCACTTCTCAGACACGAAATACGTCGATTTCTATAACACCAAGTGCAGTCTTTTTCTGCTCTTTGCCAAACTACGTTTCCTCCCCTAAAAACGCGTTGAATCTTAAGTCACTGTCTTATTCGTATAGGACAACTGCTGAATCACTCGATGAAGCTGTATTATCGAGAAGTGCTTTGTCACGAACCTTTCAATCGCAACATCTACTTTCAAGGACTGGTAAGAAAAATAGCGTTAGCCGACGCGGTCGCGGTCACTTTTTGCTTCGGCGCAGCGTCATGTAGTCAAAGAAGATTGAAGGCTTCGTGTCATATTCATAAGTTGGCGAAAGCGGGGGGGGGGGGGGGGGTTAAACCAACAGATTCTGGAATATAGATTTTGAAGAGACTTAAAAGATGTTCTCTATCAATGTCTCGTTGACGTGACAGAAGAAGTTCAATATATTCTCTGGCTTTTGTTTGATTTTTTTTTACATTTTTAAAGTTATTATATTGTTTTTAAAGATAATGTTACGGCTTGTATATTCTTTATCATCTTTATTGTTTTTTAAAAATGATTTCTTTTCATCGACGTTCTGAGAAAATGTAACTTTAGAGTCATAATTTCTGTTTTTCTTTTGCTTCTACTTATATTAATTATATTATCAATTTGTTGTTTATGATCAACTGTGTTTAATTATTATAACACCCTAACTGAAGTTAAAGTTTAAAACAATCCATGATAAAAATTTCTGCTCACCTGTGAATACGGCAACATTCGGCATACAGCATCTCCAAGCCGCCATGATTGGGTAAGTCGAGTGTACGCTACTGCTGGTACGCCCAAAGCGAAAAGTAAATCGGCAGCTGCGAGGTTTACTAAGCAGAGATTTGTCGGGGTTCGCATCTCTCGATAACGCAGTGCGCACACCGCGATACCAAGGTTGGCGATCACTGCCAATACGAAGCATATCACCAGGGCGAGTACCTGTGAATTTGTGTAGTGTTTAGTTGGTTACGGTGGTTTTGAGGTTGAGATTGATTGGTACTCGATTTTGTAGTTAAATGGATCAATACAAATTAAGATAAAATTTTTTAAAACTCTTTAAATATTTGTTGTAACAATTGCATTGTAGATGCGTAATACATTTGCAAAAACTGTATAAATTTTCGCAAATTGTTTTTATATTACTTATGTATTTTCTTCTCGAATATCGATATTACGTATCATGATTTATTTATGACGTGCCTCCTAATAATCCACGGGGATATATAATGATTGATAAATAGCAATTTAACATATTGATAGAAATCAGGGATAATATTACAAGGCGTTTAGCATGATAGAAAGAAATATCCATTACTTTAACAAATGATAACGGTTACATTAGTCAATCTTCGATTCATGCTGAACAACTATGGAAATCAGTTGCCCATTTATAGATACAGATTCCCACAAATCATTATCTCCATTAAATTTGTCTTATATATAACAGTTCCATTTGCCATGATTGACATTCTTTTATGAACTAAGAATCCGCAAGAGTACGTAGAGATTATCTACTATATATTGATCGATTCTTTTGATTCTCCAACTGCAGTGTATTAAATGACATTAATCATTACACCATTTGAAAAGTTAAAAACAACAGTTACCCAAAAAACCTTGTAAACCACATAACACTTTGACCTAATCAGATATATTCACAATATGTGCGATTCGACGAAGCCTTAAGAAAAGTCATTTATATAACAGGCCATACATTTCGTGAGTGTATTAACTTCGCGTTAACCAGATTATAACAGCGCTGACAGATTCAAGAGCCCGATACTTCTTCTACTAAGCGTCGGAGCATACACATTACACGTATAGGGGTGAGTCACCATCAGTATTATGTGTACATATATGTATATATATGTACACGCAGAGGTTATTGATGGTGTCACTTTTTTCTTTTCACGAAAATTTAATATATCTCGTAGACGTGGGATATGACGTAACGATGGTTTATTCGAAAGTGCCAGGTTATTTTGGCGAAGGGAAGGAAAATGAAAATGAATATTTTCTTCTTTTTTTTTATGGCAAAAGGTTACGTTTTCTGAAGCGGAATAATGATAAGGATTTAGTTGAATAATAATAATTAATGCAATATATAAATTGTGTGCTATATTGTTTTGGAATATATATATGATATCTTGAAATACGAATAAGTATGTATGATTAAGAAAAGGCAAATTAATGAAATTAAGCCATCTTTTATAGGAGAAAAGTTGTGGATAAACTTTTTTCTTTTGTTTCCGACAGTTTAACCAGACATTTCTAATAATTACATACAATTTTTAAACTATAGTCAGTTCAAACACTTAATTTTTACCTAACATCTATACATATAAGAGGATATTCTCCTAGAGCGTTAATAAATGACACTACAAACAAACAAAACAAACTACTGGAACGTCTTCATGAACTACGACGCAACTCTACACACGTACAATAATAACCATAAAAACATCCTCGTTCAAGACAAAAAAATTACATCCCCTATCTCTCTTATCCACCTCCAAGTTCAAAAGCCAAGCACATCCTCGCCCTCCGAGATCCTTTACCTTTGCCATCCATCATCCTCTACCAACCCCTCACAACCAAGAAACATAAAGAAAAAAAAGAAGGAAAAAAATAAACAATTCACCGGCATTACCCTTTCAAAAATCGCACACGACAAAGACAAATATATATACACACATACACGTAAATATATAACAGAGTATATCCTAATCGTCCCTTATTTTTTTTCTCTCACGACGACGACGACGACGACGTTGCGAACTGTTAAAATTCCCCTGGGCAGCCGTCGTCTGATCGATGGGCATGCTCGCACATGCCACTTTTTCGATGATGTATAGAGCAAAAAGGGAAGAGGCAGGGGAATCATGTGGCTTCCGGAAGGATTACGCGGTCTTGGGAGAGGATGATTTCGCGGTCGTTGGAGAGTGTGTTGCTATATATGCGGGGGTGGACTAAGTGATGTTGGATATGCCTTTTCGCGTGGGTATATATATATAAGGTCGTGTGGAGAAGGTCGAACTGATGATGACAGTGTAGTGGTTGGATTGTTGGTTGGGTTAGTTTAAGTAGCTCGCGAATGGTAATTTCTGTGGTGTAAGTAAAGTGGTTGGATGTATATAGGATAGTGGTTTGTAAGTGGTAATAAAAACATATTGGATGTTCGACAATTTTATATGTGTAAGAATACTTTTTTCTGTGGCTGATGTAAAGTTGAAAATTGTACATTAGTTAACACCTTTATATCATTATACGTGATATGTTGAAAACATCTTGAAAATAATGCGGTGTTTTAAAATTTTTGTTACAATAACCACATTAGGAAATAAATGAGCTATAGTAATTGAAAATTACTGAAAAATATATTAAATAATTCTTTTCTAATTAGCAGCTACATTTGTTTGTGTTACGTAATTTCTTTTTACATGCATTTAAAATCGGTCCAATAATCATCCAAAACTGCAAACCCTACCGACAAATGAAACCCCATAGATCATCGTAACCGAACTGTAGCTTCCCCGGTAAGTTAAATTTAGCCACAGTACATCCACTTCGACCTATATTTTCTCCGAAATCCCTTTGCCTCTATACCTTTCCCCTTCGATCCGAAAATCATAAATACACCAGGCGAATCCTACCTACCGGCCATAACTCACGCGAACAATCGCATATCGGTTCTACTTCTATACATATAGGTACGCGAGTGCAGCTAAATCGAGGGGTTGGAGGTCGATAAATATTGTGACCTGAGCGCGTTTATATATACCGTCAAGACGTACGCAACCAATGGGATTAATTTCTTTCGAACGACACGTGAGCCTGTTGATTCCGAGGTGGATTTTCGGTATATATAGTGGAAAGTATTTATCTATACTGCTGTGATTGCGAGAAACAAAAAAGGATTGAATGGAATAGAAGGTTTAGTTGGTTATGAGAAAATGTTGAACGGGTAGAATGCGGTTGTCTTTTTATCTCTTTTGGAAAATATTTTATTTACGTGTGTAAATAGAATTTCGTAAAAGTTTTATCACAGCGGGTGCATTGAAAGTCCACGAAATATCGATTGGAAAGTTCAAGTTTTAGTGAAAACGTATATATATTGTCTGTGTCCTATTTCTCGGTGTTTTATTTTTATTACTTTTTCTACGGTGCATTTCACGCGCGCGTATGTGTGAATGTGTATAAAATTGAATTTCACCGTTTGTTAATACTTTTTTCTTTTCATTTCCGATAAAACAGTATATATATATATATATATATATATATATATATATTTACGATCCCTTTGAGTTTTACCTTCATTTAATTGAAATCATCCATATAGTTAACAATTATTTTCGTATAAAAACTTTCTTCAATGAATATTTGATAAATTTATTAGCACAATATTTGCATATTATTTTCGTCTACCAGTTATAATTAACAGACACTCTATATATCTACCCTAAAACTCGAACCATTACTCATTCAAGAACAAATTAAACACATTGCTTTATGCATATTTTATGTAGATTTTCACCTTTACAACCACTATCATCATCATCATGATCACATAAATAAATAAAAAAAAAAAGACGTGCAAAACTCACCTTTCCACGAAAATTTCTTATCGCACCGACAATTAAACCTATACTAACCAGGCACTGCTCATCAATCATTCTCACTGAAATTAATCCCCGAGAAGCAGAAAAAAAAAGAAAACGGGAAGACCCGTAAAAAATACCCTTCCGTTCACACGGTCGATCGACAACCACTGACATACATACACTCTTACTAACGTAGATCTCGATTTCGTATTCGCCGTGGCTAATTAGCGTCTTCGTAGCCCCTCTATATATATACTCCAGACAAAGCCAATAGTAGAAGAGGGAGAAAACTCTCATCCCTGATTAAAATCGAACGAACGTTGTGGTGGTGGCCTCCTTCGCTTCTTAGCCGCTGAGGAATTCGGAAAAGTTCGCTAGAGTTTCAAGCTTTCTCTCTCTCTCTCTCTCTCTCTCTCTCTCTCGGGGGAAACGCAATTAGCGCCGTTCGTTCCCTCGAGTTTTTTTTTTGTTGTACCCTGACCGCTACGTGTGAGTGTTTGCCCTGCGATTGAGAATTTGCATTTTCTTTTTTTGTGCGCGGAAACTAGGCTGTTTTTTTGTTTTAATCGTTGTTTGCTCGTAGTCGCGATAGATAGATGTATGGGAATTAGCATGAGTCCATGCGAACGTTTGTTTTTTCATGTCATTGTCCTAGTTCTCAATGAAAAACCGATGGTTGATTAATTCTTCGTATTTTTCTGGCTGGTTTATAAGACAGAAGAACTAATTTAGGAAATGAGAGAGAGAGTCAGGTATCGATTATTCAGTAAGGTACAAAAAGCTAACATAAGAATTTCTTTTCTTTTTTTTTTTGCAAGGATAAATAAAGAACTAGAGCACACGGGGACTCTCTCTCCCTCAATCGGGACGTTGATTGTCGAGGTTTCTTTTGAAAAGCAATTTATTGTTTCCTCTGTATAGAAATCAAAATAGCACGTTATCAGTTAGTAGTTCTGTACTTAACCATTATATTGTTAGTTCAGAAACAATTCATATATTGAAATTTTTACATAATGTGTTTTCGATACCTCTACTTGTATATTACAACATCGCTATGTTAATATCATAGATGATCATATCTTTAAAAAAAATTCTATAAACAGCATTGTAATAAAATATGTTTTACATGTAAACAAGCCCGACTAAACGTTGACCTTATCTCCTAGAAAATTTTAAAATATTGCGACATTTGAAATCCAACCGATAATTTCAACGTTAAATCATTCATCCAATAAAAAAAAACATAAAAATCTCATTTCCACCGTCCCAATAATTTCCAACCTTTACAATACCCGTCTACAAATCGAGCACTATCCTTCAAACTACATATAATTACTCACCTCGGCAACGGTAGAACCGCCCCGGTCGCCGAACTCGCTATAATAGGTGAAGTAGAATCGCCTGCCCCACTCCTCATCCTCCCCTAGCAGGTACGACGAGTTCATCCTCACCGACAATTCACTCGCCTCGTCCTCAGCATCTTCGCCAACGTTGTCGTCGTCGTCGTCTCTTGGTGCCTTCTGTTCTCGTGTAAATGTATAATATTATGTACATATATATGTAAACGGCGTAGTTTAATGATACTTTGCTTTTCTATATTTGTATACGCTCGCGAGATGTCAAATGTTTGCTTAACTTTGATACGTTGTTTGTAGTGTTTCTAGTAATATTTCATTTTAATGTATCGCAGAGGAAGACAGAGAGAGAGAGAGGAAGGAATAATTTGTTTGCCTAATAGCTTTTCAGATTTATTGAAATGTCAGATATAATAAAAAAAATGTCACTTATACATTTTTATTATTACTGTTATCTCTATATATTATTGTACAAAGTTAGTTTTCAATTGCCATCTTTAAAGTTTCTCAACTCCCCGCTAACTAAAGATCCCCCCCAATATTCGAAACTTTACCTAAAATACATATTATTCCGCTTAGCTTTTCAACTCCGTTAATAACTCATAATCTTAGCGTAACTCTCCATTACAAGCAACCTTTACCTTCAACTGATATTATTCACGTATAACCCACCGCCACTGCTCTATAACAAAACCATTCTATACCACGAATATTCTCCCTTTCTTAATTCAAACTACTACCAAACCACGATACTGTCGGACCAAAAAAAGTCCATGTGGGATCATAAATAACGGTTTTTTTTTGTACGCTACCGGTGAGACGATCAATCTCTCTCTCTCTCTCTCTCTCTCTCTTGTGTCTATGTGTAGGTGGATATACATACCTCTGCGGTCACCGTCGTCCTAGCGTTCCTGATGACATCGTCGTAGTGGTAGTTCTACCTGGAACAGACGTGAAGATATTGTTCGGTCATTGAATGTGTCAAGCGGAGGATTTGGATGTAGCATTTTTTTTTTCGATAGACTGAATGCGCGGTTACGTATAGGGGAGGGGGTGGAGGTCAGTCGATCATGAGGTTTAGGGAAATGTCGTGTGTAACACGGGCGTCGATTGAATAAGTGTGGGAATAAGGGTGTGAGATGATTATTTTCTTTTTTTCTTTACGTGTAAGTGAGCAGAGATTAATATATGATTGATAGCTTAGGTTGTAAAAGTATTTTGTCATATATAGGTATAAAATTATCGGTTATTGGTTAACATCCAAATACAGACTCTTATGGTGAATTATTATATATGTGTAAAAGGTTTTTTGCTATATTAAAACTTAGGGGTTGTTGATTTTTCAACTTGACAAAAATCCAACGTAATAAAACTGCACTAACGATACATTTTATAGGACACATGCGTACAGTTAGTTTATAAAATTATTTTTTGTCGAGACTATAATACTACGAAAACTAACGCTCAGGAGAAAGGATTTTCGTGGAAAGTAATCAAAAACTGGGGTTCACGAAAGCAGCCGGTATAAACTTACGGAAGTTCGCAAAGTATTCAACAAACTTTTAATTATAAATCTAAAGTTGATATACGAAGGAGAATTAAATTTCGCATTATTTACGATTCGATTCGTATATATAAACTTGTCCCCCTTGCCATTGCGCTCCTGATGTCATTATAAAAAAAGCCGAGAGCCGCGCAACTAATGGACTTTCGCAATCAATCACTTTAAAGCTTTCTCGTTGGGTGAAACAAAAAGAAAATATAAATAACCAAAAAAGTGCTAAAAAAAAACAAGCTGAATAATGATTGATATATAAAATCATCTCAAATATTTACATCTCAATGCATTTATGCATCGTTAGATCGGTACGTTAAACGAAATAAATTTTATATTGACGCGTATACAGTTTTAGAAAGAGTATTACGATCGCGATCGAATTCCACGTTATTGAAAATTATTACGGTAGTAAATCCATTGTAACAGAAATCATCGATTCCAGTCATTCCTTTCTTCTCCTCGCATTCTTATATACTTTCCTCGTTTCTCCATTGTTCGATCTTTATAAGATCGTTCCGTAAGAAGAGAAATGGTTAGACATTGTAAAATGAAACTATTCATCGTGCAACTCTGTTTCATCACGTAAACGATCGCATCGTTGCAATCAAATGTAAAAGCTTTTTCATGGTTTGCAGAGATCAATAATTTCCTCTCGGAATTTTTAAAGCACTCTCGTATTTTATAATGCAGGAGAATAATTAGCGATCCCTTTTTTTTCATAATGATTATCACTGTCATCAAAGTTATCCGCTTTCGACATTTATTATTTTATTAATGATATCAAACTGACGTAAACACATTTACCTTATATTTCACATTAAAGCACCGCTTTTGTATTTAAACACATAATAAATTTACCAAAAAACCAACTACTACAACTTCCACCTCACCTCGCCATTACCAAGCTTTAACGTCGTTTTAAGCGCGTTGGACGAAAAAAAGAAAAAAATGCGATAATGCGATCTTAATTGCTCGCGTAATTCCCAACAGCAGCAGCAGCAGCAGTGCGAGTAAATGCAGCGATGCGTTTATAGTGTATCTCTCTCTCTCTCTCTCTCTCTTGGACCGCAGTTCCTACTCCTCGCCTCTATACCACATCTTCCCTCCCCGGAGGAAACCTCACTGCGATGCTTGTGTGTGATGTCGCGCGGAAATTATTTTTGAACGCGCGCTGCGGTTGGTCGCTGGAGTAATGGATGTTGTATAGAGGCTATACCGGCATGTTGACATGATGCTTCTGTGCGGTGCGAGATTAAACGTGGAAATGTCGCGCGTTGATGTCTTAAAGGTTACGTTGAGATGACATTGCGGGTAGTTAAATTTTTATCTGTGTAAGTAGTTTGTTGGACGGATGCTATACTATTTCTTCGTATATATAGGTCGTATGCGGATATAGGTTTGCGTAGTTGTGCATAATTTATTCTTTGAATCGTATACAATTGCTTTTTCGTTGTTACGGTCGTCGTGTATTGGATACTTTCGTGTTAAAATTTTATGAATCTAACGGCAGTAATGTTATCTTGGATGCAAAACTTATGAGTTTCAAGCATTTTTAGCATATGGTTATAATCAAATTTCAAAATTCACGGAAACATACTTTTTTGGCATGCATTCATTTATTATAACAATAATTCATAGTTATAAATTTATAAAATACCCTTATCATTCTAAAGTTTAAGTTTTTTAGTATCTCAAACTGTAGAATATTCCAAAATTATCCATAATGTTCAAAAAAGAAAAAAGTAGGCGTTGCATATTCTTAGATTGAATTTTAACTGAATTTCTGGTTTCAATATGGAAAATAAGTAAATAACAATATTGTCAATAAAGTTGATTGAAGATTAGCAAACTAGATTCGATTTATGTATACCATTATGTACGTAAAAACATTATTAAAATCAAGTAGAATTTATGTATACCATTATGTACGTAAAAACATTATTAAAATCAAGTAGAATTTTCTTATTAACATGGGAATGGCGTTAAATTCCAATAAATAGAAACAACTATAAAATACATGAAGTTTCTACTTTTTCGGAAAAGAAGTTTCTTCGGTTTACAAAGACTCTTTGAATAGATACTCCATTTTCTTCAATAAACTTTTAACTTCTTAAATGCACTGAAAGCTGCATTTTAAATATACTCTTATTTGTACTACAAACAAAAGTATTTACCCAAGTCAGTTGATTTAGTTGATGAAAAACGGTTAGATCGACTATAATTTTTCCATTTAATGATTGAGATTAACATCTAGAGTTAAATACAAAGTAATTAAAAAAAAACATAAATTTTTATCATCAAAAACTGGAACAGTGACAACAATTAAATTCCCTTTCGAACCTGAGTAGCGCTTTAAAAAAAAAGAATGTTTCTATGCACAGCGTCAATTATTTAAACCCAAACGACGCTATTTTTCCAATTGCCACTTGCACAATACTTCATCTAAAATTCAACGTCGTATAAATATTACATCTTGAGGGCATAAAAATTCATAACCTTCAACCCAGTCATACGCAGTAACCTATTGATCATATAACGACAAAAAGAAAGATCTACATATATATACTATATATATGTAGAAAATTTGCAAGTTACATTCAGGTCAAAAATTTTCGCTGACGCTCGTAACTATTACATCGACTAGATCCCAAGTGTACAAGTACGTACATATACATTCCTACACAGAAAAAAAAGTAACAACATTGCTATTCCAAATCAAATATGATTTTTTTTTGTTCTTTCCCTATATACAACCGTATCTTCTCGTACATCAAGGACAATATCTCTAATAACATCATATATATACTTTCTCTCCGACCCTCTGCTTAATGACCGATTCACGCGAACTTGCACTTCGAATATCAATCCCATTGCTCTTCCCAACTACAAAGATACCATCATACCTCCCTTATGAATACCAATACGTTAAAATCTCCCAACCCTCTGTCCCCCTTCCAAACAACTGCAAAGCTATCAATCCTAAAAAGCATATATGCAAAACATATATACCACATCTTTACATTCTCTATTCTCCTTTTACTTTCACAGCTGCAACCCCCTCCAACAACGAAGAAGAAAAGGAAGGTAGGGAGGGAGAGGTTTATATCGATCGGCAACCGAAAACGGTCGACACGAGTGCCTCCTTATCGCCCTACCCTTCACCCTCGAAAAAAAAAGCGTCGCGCATGTGTCTCTCGCGTGAGAGTCAGTGAGTGAGCGGGGATCGATACTAATTGCCCGATACTATATATACCCGTTGCTGCCACCCGTCGGGCTATTTATACACGGCTATTAGTTTAATTGGAGCGTGTGGATATTCGTATATAAGTGAGAGGGAACCCCCCCTGATGGCTCTGTTGTGGTGATGATGATCATGATGATGGTAGGTAATGGTATTGTTTTTTTCGGGGAGAAGGGTTGATTTTAAAGCGGATCTTCAAAGTTGCACTGATTTAAGCTGGTAAGGTATGTCGAGTATTGGTGATATAGTTATACGTAAGTCTGTTAAGTAGTGAGAGGTAAGCTTTCGAAAAATATATATGTATATAGTTGGAAATATATATATATATATATGAATTGTCGACTTTGTCAGTTGTGGAAGGCAAACCTTAGTATAAGAGCATTACTGCGCGCATTCGAAAATAGCATAAGTCCTTTTCATGATATAGTACGCGGTTATGTACGGAGGCAAGTGAAAATACTAATGGAATTTTGAAAGTATATAGAGGAAAATAAAAGGAGCAAGTGTTGTGAGGTGGAAAAGAACTGATTGTTTTGGTCTTATACATATAAGAGTTTTATCTTGTATTATTTATATAAATGTGTCGAGATTTATCGTTAATAAATCGTTTGAAATCCATTTTCTAGTGTATTTTTAAAATGTTTTACGTTATAAGTTTTTCTTCGAAATGAAAAAAGAAACATACAAACCAATTGTTTGCGGTTACAGAATTTTTTCATTCTAAAAATGAATTTACTGCTATTTTTGCCATTTTCGGTTTATTTTCTAAGCAAATAAATTGCGTATTCTCTTTTAGACTAGTTTTTTTTAACGGTGAAATAATTTGCAAATTGAAAAAAAATAAACTTTATGCCTGAAAATACGTATAAAAGTATTTTGTAAGCGAAAATCGCGGTTAATGTGCGAATTAAATGAATAAATTCTTAAAACTCGTTTCCTCAACTATCCGATTCAAGACCGACTAACAATTCAATATAAAAAAATGTCCTTCTTAAAAAGTAACTTCGCAGTAGTAACCTTCGGGCCACATTAACTTTCTCCCAATTTCAACTTTTCCCAAACCCAACCCAACCCGCACCTGAAAAATTTTCCTCAACCTCGTTCGTCGAATCCTTCGTCCCATTCCATTGCCTGCGGCGTGCACGTTGAAAATTCACGAGATTTAATACACATTCCTATATGTACGACTATATGTATATATCGACGAGCGCTGGGGAAAACTCGCTAAGTGGTGCATTCGCGCGGCTGACTATACCCGAGGCACTTCTACTTTCTCTATAATGCGACTCGGCAGAGTGACTCTCGACGTTGTTTATTGGTTTTGGATTGCCGTTTGTGCCTGTTGGATGATTTTCGAAGTGTATTAAGATGTTTATGCTGAAGTATCGTTACCGAATGTTATGGTATAGGAAATTTTTTTTTTGTGTTTTTTATGTGGGAATTGTCGTTGAAGGTGAAAATAATTTGTATTCGGAATAAACAGATTGTGTGAAAAGAGTTACAAAATATAATTTTTGTTTTGTATATCATTGGTTTGATGTAAAATAGAATGAAAGAAGGATGCGCATGGTTTCCCCGAGTAATTATCAATAAAGAATCCTTAGGAATGAATAAAAGTAACAGAAGTGTACAGGTTCAATTGTAATCAGACTTATACATTTACTTACAAACTTATCTGCGAGTGTAACTGGAGAAATATATAAAAATTATTGTTTACATAGTTTCCTACTATATTTCGCATGAAATCTTGATCTTTCTACTTGTTATCATAAACCTCAACTTTATTTATTTCAACTTTACCTTCATTTCTCCGGACTGAATTTTTTTTCATTAAATTTTATATTTTGACAAATTCTACACAATAACATTGATTTTTAACTTTTTTTTCTCTGCTATTTTATTTACTACATATCCTCCTCTGTTTTTTTTAAATTTCTCAAGTTAATTGTTAACAATAAATTTGAATCTAAATTGTTAAAATTTTATATGATAAATGTGGTATAAGAGATTGTGCTATATTTAACATCAAAACTTGACACTGAAATTCCACCCCATTACTTTTATGATTTAAAAAGAACTCGTTAACACTATATAAATCCAAAAATTTACTGTTTTTTATTCCTACAACGAGCAGTTCAAAAACACACACACAGCGACCTCATAAACCATACCACACTTATCGTCACTCCCAGAAATGAAATTACTTTAATAACTTTTAAAACATATTACTTCGCTACCGCACCACGTTCACTATATAGATCAAACTTTTTTTCGTCACCCTCTACATTCAACACACACACATACATACACACACGTATATGTAGCTATATATATATATACGAAAATAAAAATATCTCGCTTGACTGCAATCTAAACAACCATATATCTCGTGTCCGTCCGAGCAGCCTCGCGTCGTTTTATGACTCGAACTTTCGGACGTCGGGGACGTGCGATAGCTGCGAGCGAGTCGTTCGTTCATTCACTTCCGCGTTATCACGTCTTTCTTACGCTGCTTGCACGCGTAGTTTCTTTCCTCTCTCTCTCTCTCTCTCTCTCTCTCTCTCTCTCTCTCTCTCTCTCGCTCTATCTTTCTTTCTCGACGCTGTTTTTTTTCACCTGAACGAAGAATGACGAATCGTTTCTCGTGAGAAATTTTGTTTTCTTTTTTTTTCTTTTTTTTTTTCATCGATAAGATATATATACCAATGACGGAAACTATTGTTACGAGTTGCGAATGACGAACGCGAAATGTTTTATTTCGTTGATGTTTTCATATATATAAATTTTAACGGAATTTTCGATGTAAACGCACGTATATGTGGGTATATATGGTTGGTATTTCAACGAACGGTATAATGTGGTGAACGATGCGTGTGACCACAACTCGGTATTATTGACACGCTTTGTTAGATGCAGCAGCCATTGTTGCGAAAAATTAATTTAATCAACATTCACGGCGAATCATGGATTATTGTATACAAGTGATGTTTATATATATACGGAATTTCTGATGCTCTCGTTAGTAAATAACGATCGACGGTATGTCAGTCGTTCGATCTTGTGGAAAATTAAAATAAAAATATCAACAAATGCGTGTGTGATCTTTGATATGTTTATTCATCATATATTTAAAAAATTTTCATTCAATCGTACGTCCAGAAAATATTAATGGAATCGAATTTTTTTTTTAATCACGGTGTGGTGATGTAATGAATAAGTGATAACATAATTTAAGGTAAATAAAGTTTTTAAACAATTTTTTAATCGACATTTCTCCAGTATAGAATTTTAATTCAACCTTGACTTTTTGTACAAAAAATTGTAAAAAAATTTCGAAATGCTTTTTCAAATATTTCCCAGTCATTTCCTATCAGTTTCTATCCTAATTTGTCCTAAATTATCTATAGATACATCCGACAATAACCATTCCACAAATAAAAGAGAAACAGTCAACGTCCACCAGACTAAAATTCATTCACATCATACTTTTTCGCAACCAACGGTTACCTACCCACCAATAAAAAAAAAAGAACCCTCAATTTCCAAACCACGAGTATACCACCTCAAACCTCTCCCCCCCCCCCCCCCGCCCCGCAACAGTATACCACCACATAAAACCATTGAATCGCATCGTTGGCCATACCACGAACTCGATCCGACTCTCCATCCTAATCATTCTAATGAGACGCCTCACTCTCTCTTCGAGCTCCCTTGGTGCGTCCATTACCGCGTGGCCGGGCACGTAATTCGCAAACAACGCGCGCGTCGTATATATATACCACGGATCGATCGTGTCGAGTCGCCCTCTCTCTCTCTGTGTACGCCTCTACGCTCCCTTTGAATATATCAACCCTACGCGCGCGCGTCCTCGTTACGCGTTCGGGATTGAAAGAGCTGTGGAGATTGATATCTCGATTTTTGTCGTCTCGATGGATGTGTAGTAGAAGACGGTGGGTGTTGATAAAGACATGGATGTGGTTCGGAGATTGTGAAGAGTATAAGGTGTGAGCGAGATATTTGGTCGTGGGTATGGGTTGCTGGCTGTGGGATTTGTTGATAATTATTGGAATTGCAACGTGTGTTAAGTGTGTAAGGTAAAATGATGATTTAAGTACTGGGAGGACGTCGATTTTAGACGGATGTACAGATATTCCGGTTTTAGGATGAAAAGATGCAGTAGTGGTTCGTACGCTGGATGTGAAAAATTCCCTTGTTTTATTTGTTTTATATATATTAGATAGATATTTACCTATTATAGAATTTTTTCAATCATTCATTCATTTTTAGTTTTTAATTAATAAAGTTACTTAAAAAGAAAAGTTTTTTTTTTTAGTTTATAAGTATATATAATGTAAAATATTACTATCATTATCTGATATTAAAGAATTTTTCGTATAATGATAAAAGTAACGAATAGAAATTATATCTGGAATTTTTTAATTAACGTCACACATGTTCAAAACTCTATCTTTTTAATGAGTTGCAGTCCATTTTTATGAACTTCATAGGCGTCGAACATCATCGCAGTTTTTTATGCGTCGATTGCAATCATCGTATAATATCTCAGAATCCTTTATCGTTAAATTAAATTAAACCATTCCTGACAAACATTTTACCTTTCACATCACTTGATAGTCGAGATATACACACTATTAATGAACAAATGTCGATTGAAAAGCTTACATGATTATCGATTATTGTAAAACGAAGATTAAAAAATATATTTTGCGTAACACTATTTATTATTAAGTTTGCTTTTTATTATTTTCTAGCGAATTCGGATGCTTCTTTCCGGTTTCCTTGTTCAATTAAGAAAACATATCACGTCATTAATAATAATTGAAACTCTCATTTAAGTTTCGAGTGTTGATCTGAATGAAAGTTCAAAGTTTCATCATTTAAAACTTCCGCTCGGTTAATTGAATTATTCATTAGGATGCTCGTGTATCGTAATTAAAATTCTTCTCGTGTTGTACAGTTTACTATTTTGTTTTGATTTTGCGAAATAATATACTTATAAGTGTTGTTAAATTATGCAAATCGATCTCATTCCCATTGACGGTAACTGTTTCTAGCCGAACCACTAAAGCTAAAAACATGATATTTGAGGTATATCATCTTTTTACATAAAGTAGTTATTAAGATACTTTTTTTTCAAATTTCATCTTAAAGTAAAAAGGGCGAAAAAAATTCATTTTTGCCGTCGATATTTCATCGGGAAATTGACTTTTGCGAGCAATCGACGGAACGAGCATTTTATCATGGCAATGAGTGAGATAAATAGAATGAGATACAGTTAAATGGCGGTTTTCTAAAGTTTCGGATCTTTATTGAATTTTTGCGTTTTTCGTATAAAAAGAAATCATTCTATATAGAAGTTTGTAATAAATGCTTGGTGTGGTCATGATAAAAAATTCATTAAATATATTATTACTTGATTTGTATTGAAAAACTGTCTTTTTCAACCGATTCTGGGCTTTTATAATATAAACATTAGCAATTAATGTTTCTATAATGCGATGATTTATGACAAATATTAAAATCTGTTTAACTCCCAGAATACGTTTATAAAAAACTACATGCAGAAGCTGAGTATAAAATAGGGTAATACTAATATAAAAAAATTAGAATCATCACGTTTCCTTTTCATTTTTCATACATCCACAAAAATCTTTTCCATCTACTACAACATTACTTTGCTCTTTATTCATCCTTCCGACATTTTACATCTACCTTCCTAATTTTTTTAACTCTTCAAATTGTATCAATCCCCTACTAACCTTTTTTTAACCCGCGAACAAAACACCGACGTACTCAGCATCTACAACAATCCGTATACATCCCTTCGAAAACAAAACAACACACCTCTCATCTGACGCGTATATATATTCAGCAGCATATAGCCTCGACCTGCAAGAACCGTTCGCGCCTAATCTCCCCGGTAGATCGGCCTTCGCTGAGAGAAGAAGCAAAAAAAAGGCTGGTACAGTCTTGTTCGCGCCGCGCTGCTAATTGACACTCGACGATGTGCGCCAAACAAACGATTGATTGATCGATCGATCGATCGATCGCCACCTTGACATTGTCACGCAAGGTGGTATAAGAAAGTGCGATGCTAGGGGTATATGGTAAGTAGTTTGGATGCAGATTTGTTTATAGGAAACAAAAGTTTATCAGTATAGTTTTTGTATAAACAGTGGCTGGTTTGTTGTCATCAATGGTTTTCGTAACTATGTTGCATTTATACATTTTGAGGACGGTATGTAAGAAATCCATTGTTGCAATATTGTTTTTGAAACTTTGCGTGTATACGTTAGTTTAGTGGCTTTTGAGATAAAGTTTGCTTTTTTTTATATGTGAACGTTATGTCGAGTCAATCGCCGTTACATAGTTTTATGAATTGTAAAGCGAAGTTTTACAAGCTTTTTCTAAAAAGTTTATGTGCTAGAACCTAGGATATTAGAAATTATTTTTTTTTTATTTTTATAGGAAAATCTTATTGAAAGTTTTCTATAATAAATAATATTTTAATATCATAATTTTTGCAATATTAATGAAGCTGAGCAAGACTCCTCAACAAGTTTAGAATTACCGAAGCGCAAGGTGGACCAGACGTGACACAATTTTTAACGTCGATAACTGTATGTGTGTTTTTCTATAAAAGAAGAAATTTAGTACTCTATAAACGACGCGAATTTTCATCAGAAAGAATTTTCGTCAGCATTCTATTAAATTATGTCACCATTTGTTTTTTCAAGAAAATACCCTGTAAGTTTAAAATTCAGATTCAATCAACATCAACGTAAATATAAACAACGTATTTCTCACAATTTTTATTTTTTTTTTTCATTCCCAACGAACCATTACCGTAAACCTTTGGAAGTTCACGTGCTAAAAACGATTGCAATCAAATCCGAGAAAGTACACGTTAAATGATTCACAAACACACGAACGCCGTAACGGAAATTAGAGATGTACACTGGCAGTGTAAGCAATAGGAGCTTGAAGATTAGACAATGTTTACCATCGCAAACAGCTGGTCGATCGTTCTCGCTTGATAACGATCCGTTCGCTTTCTCGTATTCAATCTTTAAAATTCCAATGGAAGCTATATTCGAATTTATTTTCGTTAAACGTAAAAATACACGGTAATTTTTAGTTTTGCAATAATTTAAGTTCTTTGTGATAATCAGTAAAGACTTGAGACAGAAGAATCGCAATATTTGATTAGATATTCAACAATAGTTCTCTTTACTTTAGTTCATTTTCTTTATAGCAAGTAATTTGTTTGTTACCTATAAATTCGGACTGCACAGTACATAAAAAAAAATTAATATAGGTATTACTGGTCACACTCTCTTGTTATAACCCTTAAAATGTGCTAAAAACAAGAACATTTTTCAAGTATAATAGTTTATAATTTATTACTCCAATACGAAAGAGAATATCGGAGCTACATACAAATTTTTATATACAAAGCATTAAATTAAACTAACAATTACAAAAATCATAAAAAATTCAAAAGACTCCGCCACTCATAACACAATCGAATTTTCTTTTAGCTCGATTGTACATACCCTTTCGCGGCCGTCAATTTGCTAATGAAACAGGCGAGGCCACACGTGTGTGTGTCTGTCTATGTATACATGTTTGCCGATCGCGGAAAAGACGCGAGTCCCTCGTTAATTCCGAGACGAGTAATGAAATTAGACGCGCTATTTTCGCCGGAGGCTATTCCCGGAGGAGGTGTATATACCCACGTTCTAGTGGCAGTGACGGCGACGGTTTGCTATGGGTTTCGGAAGAAAAAAAAAATGAGCTTGTGTTTTGATAGGATTTTGTTGTTTCATTGGTCGTGCACGTGGGAGGTGTATGTACGGACTGGGTGTAGGTGGTGAATTCAATCGACGATGTGTACCTTCTAAGGTATGTTAGTTAAGTTCAAGGTGATTGTTCTATTGTGGTAAATAATTTGTTGAATATAGAGAGATAAAAAAGTTATTGTCATTTTCTTTTTTTATTTTTATTAAAATTTCGTTGTATTTTATGAATTATTCTCGAAATAATATCTATTGAAAATTCAATTTATAATTAAATTTGATTATCTTCAATATAATTATTTCAACTTAGAATATTGTTTTGCTCTTATAGTGATATGGCGTTTATTATCTTCAAATTATATCTTAAGATATTCATTTATTCTTTGAATGTGTTAATAATTATTGTAAATAGTGATGTTTCTATTGATACTAATAAGACGTTTGCCAGAAAATATATTTGTATAATGGTTTAAAAAAGTTGAAAAGTAATTGGCCTGGGCAATAAAGTACAATTACAGCATTTTATACTCATCACTTATTTTAATAATTATAATTAATGTCTGATTTTATAAAAACTTTCGTCAAAATAGTAAGCTTTGGCATAAGCACAATGAAATTATCAATATTTATTGATAATAGTAAAAATCAGATACAATAGTGGAAAAGTAAGGAAAGCAGAAGCTGCTTTTTAGATAATGGCCGTATACTGAAGCAGACAAAACCTTATCATACATCATGTTATAATTCAACAGGTTATCTTTAAATCATGTAGAATTTACTTTTGCGTACACTGTAAAAAAAAATTCCAGAAATTTAATGCACATATGCTGGAAGCAAATTTCAAGCAGGTACATTAAAACG
>JAWWEQ010016376.1:0-34419 GCA_035583055.1 Torymus tubicola
ATATATATATATATATATATATATATATATATATATATATATATATATGTGTGTGTGTGTGTGTGTACGTGTACCGTGAACGCGCATGTATTACGCCATACTCTCACGGAATGCTTAATTACTCATTCGGCGTATAGGTGTATACGGTGTGTGAACGGTGGGGGATTTATCGCGGGCGCGACGCCCGGTGCAGAGCCTAGCTCAGCTGCTGCGATTTAAGAGAAGCAACCATCGAAAGCTCGTTGGGAGAGTAGAGAAACAGAAAGAGAAAGAAAGAGAGAGAGAGAGAGAGAGAGAGAAAGAGAGAGAGAGAGAGATAGAGAGGATGAGGATTGGGTTAGAGAGATTGGATAGGTTTGAAGTCGCGAAAAGAATACTGATATTGCAGGATTTGCATTGCTTGCGGGAAAGTTTCTGTATAGGATTTAGATGCGAGTATAAATATACAGAGTTAAAACATATTGTATTCTTTTTAAATATACAAAATAACAAAAGTGTTAATACCATTTTAATGTTGCATAAAAAGATTAATTTTTAACTTAAAATACAATATAATCTTCAGATTTATTTAGAAAACTTCACTTGATCGATTAAAAAGTTTACCACTTTGTTTCACCGAAAATAAATTAACGACACATTTCAACTATACATCTTATTGAACTTCACGTCAAATTATAAACGCCGTATCGTGCAATGTTTTCATGAACTGTTGTTTTAAACAAAAAAGAGAGGCTTGCGCAACGTAACATCGTATCAATCTCCCAATCTGATGTTTTACAAACAAAACTCACCGACGCGTACACGAGTGTTCACGCGGCCGCAACGTATACGTATATCGAACAAATCCGCGTACTTGTCGTTTCTGACAAAACCATCGCACACACGCGAGATAAAAATATGTCGCACAAGTGTGTGTGTGTGTATATATACACTCGAGATAAGCACCATCGTATTGTCGTTATATTATGGAAATCAAACGGATTTTCAGACACATCCGGGGGAGGAGAGCATAAATCGCACGCTTTTTGCTCGTTACGCGTGTACTTAGTCGTTGCTCGTGCTGCTCTAGTCGCGCGAGAATGAAAAAACTTATCGTTGTAGTCACGTGCGACCTTATAACGTATACAACCATATATATACATATAACGTGCGCGAATTGTATGTAAATCGCACGGCCAAATTGCGTTCGCGCTCGCGCGCTGCTATTTACGTTTGCCGTAAGTGTCATACGGTGCACGGAAATTGAGATAAAGACATTTTTTGTACACGCGTGGATGATATGTGCAACGTTTATAAAGAACAACGAATCAGCGTAAAAAGAGCTTGTATTTTCTTCAAAAGTGCTCGTAAAAATGCCGAGAGTAACGTCGCGGAGTATTGTACGATGGGAGCCTTGACTACCCGAGATTAATGAAGACGCGTTTTAATGCAAAAACCTTAACCTATTTTCTTTTACTAGTGCCCGTTAAAGCGTTTATTTATTTTCAAATGCGCGCGCGTTCGTCTATACCTGATTTGCTTAAGCCATAATTTCTTTACGTGGTGAACTATATATTACGTTTATCATAATAATGTATACATATATACATATATATATATATATATATATATTGTTGATTATCTTGTATACGTATTGATGGTTTTTTTTAAACTGTGCGCATTCCAGTTTTCCTGTAATTCTTAGAATTTTAAAAACAAATTTGCTTTATCTATTCGCTACTCCAATAGCATTATGTTTTATTAACATGCCCGTATATACGCATTGTAATAATATTAGTTTAAGTTTTATAAACATATTCTTTATTATTGAAAAATGATATCCTTTTATAACCCGTATAGTAAAATTATATTTGATGTGTTTACTTTTATTTGATTTTAAATGTAAGAAATATGTATAGTCTCGAAAAACCCTTCTAAAAAAATATAACACATGTACACCAGTGAAAAAAAAACTAACAATTTCATCAATTTTCTCTTTACTATCAAACACTTTATCATCTATGCACATGCACCGCCACCATTTTATTTCTAAAACTCCTTTTTTTTTTACACTTCCCAAGGTCCGTTACACTTTGCACAAACTCTTTTTGCACATCCGCGACGAAACAAACACGCGCATACACACACCTTACGCACATCCCACCCGTTATAAAACGCCCGGCGAATGGCTGTAGGAAGAGGAAGAGGAGGGGGACCCTGAACTAACGTTCCCTCTCTCTCTCTTGCACTCTCGCACGGACAGGTGTACTTACACGACCGCGTGCCTTGTCTTTCCGCGTGTATATAGTACATATACGAAGTTTCTAACTGCGCGCTTTTTTCTTTCTTTCTCCGCGTCGCATCCTCTCTGTACTTATCTCTCTCGCTTCTGTGTGTTGTTCGCTTTTGTGTGCAAGCCCGCAGCAGGTTCTTTCATTTTTTGCCGCGCTGTTGGGTATAGAGGCGGCGCTTTGTGTGTGCTCGAGTGCGAATTTTTCTTTCCACGGTAAATCGAGCAGTTTTTAGGTGTTAGTCTTAAAGGAAGAGTATAGGTCGCTATGCATATATACACATATAAATACGTAAGTTAGTTGATTGAGTTTCAATGGTTTTTTCAATCTTTAATATTTGTATATAAGAGAATTTTTGTACGTAAGAAGAATTCTGCAGTTTGTTTACGGTTCATATTTTGTTTATACACTTTAATCGTTATCGCGCATATTTCAAAATATTTTGCGTATATATTCTGAATTTTCCTGTTTCGTTGTTGAACCTGTAAAATCTTATCATCGTAGTAATTTTTTCGATAGCTACACAAATTTCAAATCATTCTTTATTACTATTACACAATCCAAAAGATAACTACAAATAGGTTCTTTCTTGTCCTTTATATCCTAATCTATCTCAACAAAACTCTTTAGTTTTAACGACAAAACGACGAGTAAGTGCTACACAAGCGCATCCTACAGCAAAAAAGGAATCAGCACACCAATCACGTCCAGCGTGTAGCAGCGCAAAAATACACTCGGCTAAAACCCTCACAGAGCATTTTTCACTCTTGAAAGGAACCCCGTGCACACATATATACACATACACAGCAGTGGCGCTCACAGTGCAAGAGCAAAAAGGCGAAAAACCCACTCGCCGTGACGAGCGCGTTCGCGAATCTCCCCTTTTTTCTCTCTCTCTCTCCTCCTTCCCTCTCTTTCTCTCTCTTTCCGCTTCTCTCTTCCACCTCTCTCGTTCGTTTTCACTCGCCCATCGGCGTCGTCCGTTTCCAGAGAAGGGATCAAGGACAACAACGGCAGCAGCAGTGGCGCGACGCGTTCTGTTGAAGAGTTTTCGGCTATAATATTCCTTTCGCCTTGAAAATCTCTCTTCGATGCGCACACGTGCGCGTGTAAGTATATGCGTTAATAATTGTATATGCGTATATAATTGTATATGCGTATATAATGGTGCGTTCGTCGGTTACAGAATGAACTTGCAGTTTCGATGAAAAGATTTTGTGAGTGTGTGTGTGTGTGTCTGTCGTTTGATGAGGATCGAATGGGATTTTTATCAAGGAGTATGTGTATATATGTATACCGGGTTGTGTAACGAGTTTCGAGTGGTCGAAGAGGAAACGTAATATTTTTGTATTTATCGGGGTCGTTAACGAATTCGGAGGATCACGAGAGATCGAGGTGGCTTTAGCGTGGCAGCGCGAGGTTGAGGTCGGATTAAGATATTATATTCAGGAAATGATAAATTTACCTCGAGTAAATTATTTTTATTGAAAAAATGTATAAGAGAGCTTTTGCGTAAATTCTTCATTTAATTTGCAGAATTTTTCATTGAATAAATATCATTTCTTCTTATTGCTTTACTTTTAGAAGTACAATACTGTAACGGAAAAATTTTTACTTACGCACCTATGATTTTTTAACTGTACAACTTAAACGGATGCATTTTTCTACAATAAGTATTAGACATCCTCAATAGCTACTCCGTATTACCGCTACAATCATATCTTAGAAAACTACAGCTATGCATTTTTCTCGAACGCGTCTTTAAAAATAACGATACACATATAAACTGGCGATTGCTTTGTGATTTCTCGGGGGGATTCTGTGCCTCCGCTAATATAGAAAAACAAGTTTACTTGCTTATTATGTGTTTGCGCAGTTGAGTGGTCGTCAAATAAGGCGCTCAAGTTCTACTTTCATTTATATACACGTCGTTTAAGCGACTGTTTTTGCCATATATATGCGCGTATGAGAGAACGTATTTTGCGAAACTGTAACGAAGATAATTGCCATGATACGACTTTGTTTTGTTTGTCCGAATCCAAGATTGATATTCTCGAACCACGTTATTTTTCAACCAATCCGATGAAATTTCTCTAACACTTTCACGCTAAAATTAAAAATCTTGCTTTCGCGAACGATATATTGGCAGTCATTCCAAATCCATCATATACTCTCCCAAATCCAAACACACATTTTCTTTTTCCAACCTTTCACAAACCACCAACAACAAAAACGTCCACATACCACTCTCATCTCTCTGGCGACGACAAACAACAATTGTCGTCGTCGCATTGCACGCGGAAAAGTCTCTCTGTCTCTGTCTTCGAATGCGCCTCATTGACACACTTAGTGCGGAGGTCAATCGTGTCCCAAAAATACACACACTTCTCTCTTTTTTTTCTCTCACCTGTTGTGCAAGCTGCCTGACTTGGGCTGGAGGACAGAGGCAGCGTCGGCTACCTCGTGGCAGTGGCCGGCGAACGGATAGCTCGACGGATGGTCGAGCGAGAGCTCCGTCTCGGCTGGGGTGCGCATCGCCTCGGTGGTGGTGGAGACGATGACGGTACGGCAGCGAGAGCCGGCGCTAAGCGCGCCTCACCTCTCGTATACGGCCTCCCTCTGTAAACAAAACAAACCAAAAAAAAATCATGTATTAGTTATGAGGATTGGAATGTTATAGAATAAATTATGAATATTTTTAGTTCACTTTCAGGCTAACAACAGTATCCTGTTTTTATTTAACAAATACATACGAAGTTATTTTTACATTACATTTATTGGCATTTAAAGAAGATGTTATAGAAGATAAAATTGTTTTTTCGGATATTTTTCTTAACTGATATGTTTGTTAGTCTATTTAGCCAACTGACTAAAGGATGGAAAAACAATGAATGATTTCTACTGTATGCAATGCAATTGTATTTTTCTACTCGTCTTCATTTACTCTCACGTACACATTCATCTTAACTACATAAATATAATAAATCATTTCTCATCTGAAATCGTACATCTTATATTCTTCATCGTAATTATATTAAAACACGGAAAATCCGTAAACTTTCACCATCACGGATGCATTATTATTTCCCACTCCATCAGTACTACTCCTATATATATACATCTCTACTACAGCTTTCCAAGACTTTTCAACGCTCGCGCAAAACTCTACAATTACGAATTCCAGCTGATCGCTCCGCAGCGTCGTCGTTGTTGCGGTTGAATAACAAAGCAAGACTTACGACGAAAGAACCGTCGCGCGTGCGCGACCTAGATTAAAAGATTCGCGCGGCGCAAGGAGCGACACATGCGTCGCGTGTGGGAGGGAAAGTCGTCGCGCGGAACGAGAGAGGATATTAATTTCGGGACTGCGCAAAGGCATTCCAGACGTACGCGAAGTGCGCGTCGCTGCGAATGGTAGAGGGAGAGAGAAAGAAAGAGGATAAACAAATCGACGAGAAACGGTGCATTTTTTTGTGCCGGCGCTGCTGCGGCTGATGGCGAAAATAGAAGGCGCGCGGAAATAGCTTATATGTGTATACACGGGACATTTTTCATCTGTGCTAATTCATTGCTGGCAGGAGAAGTTGAGTTGTTAGCGTGTGGATTTATGTTTGTAAATGTAGACCTGCAGTAGGTATTTTGTATCTTTGATTTTAAACGTGTATTTTTAACTTGCTGTAAACTCTTTTCACAATTTCTTTTGTAAAAGCATATGTATGAGTTTCAGAAACAGAAATTTCTTTTTCGTACATTCAAAAACAAAACTTGAATCCACTTAAGTAAATGTAATCCTTCTACCCGTTTCTACGTGAAAGCCAAAGCATCAAATTCAATAAAACAAATTGGCTTCGGTTCATTCAATATTCACTTTTTCTATATCAACCAACGGCAATGTGTATACACTATATTTATAACCACCGAAAGTGAACAACGACCGAATGGAAACGCAAACGAGGCGCGTGCGCGAAAAAAGCCACTGGGCTCTCAAGCCTAGTCTATCCATGGCAAAAATAACCTCGATCCGCGGGCATTTTTACGATGTGAAAGTCTGCACGGCGACGCGCGAGCGCGCGTGAAACGGTGCAATGCGCGCGCTCGCTCGCTTGCTTCAGGGTCGGCAGCTCGCCGGGAGCGTGTAGTTATATACACGCAGATATATATGATGTATATACGTTGCGAATGTAGGAAATTTCAGTTTTTGCTGAGATTGTGCGTTTGAGATGTAGCGTGTGCGGTCGTGAACGAGTTGGGATTTTGAAGCAAATAGCATTATAGATACGAGGTGCAGTAGAAAATATTTTGGTAATGAAAGATTCGAAAATTTTAGTTTTTTTTCGGAATGGGTGGATTGAATAAAAATATTTTAATTAATACTTTTTTCTATGAGTAAGGGTATGTTTTGATATTGTAATGTTTGTAATTTAATCATCAACAAATCTTTACACTGAGAAAAGAATTTGTTTATAGTTAATAAGAAGATATATTAAAAATACACAGAAAAATTTATTTATATTTAACGATGGCATATTAATTATTAATATGCCATCATTAATAGTAATATTTTGGAATTTCAGTCAAATATGAATTTACAATTTCCTTATTTCCTCAAAATCAACTATTTCGTATTAATTGTTACTAAATATATTAACTATAAATAAATCCTTCTCTCAGTGTAGGAGATTAAATATACTCTACAGATAACCATTTGAAAAATAGAATTAAGATTCCAAATATTATTTTCTCAAGCTAAATCCACACTGATATACATTTATACCACAACATCCCATAACAATCCATAATATATAAATAAATAAAAAATTCAGAACCATAAAACCCTATCCCGAAACAATATATTCCCCACGTAAAACTGGATAAAAAAGCCATAGAAGAATATTCCCCGAGGTTCTCTCTGCGACCGCAATAATATACCTCCTCGTCCAGCAATGAACTCCCCATAACGCGCGGACCATGCGATATATATACGCGCGCGAGTGCGAGGCACGCATAAAAAAAGAAGGGAGCTGCCGCAGAGAGAAAACGAACCCGACGGAATGCGTTCAGGTGGCACCATGCGACGGGGGAGAAGAAAGAGGAGGACTAAGAGGCTCGGCATGCGAGCCTCGCATACCAGAGAGACTCTCTCCGGGATCCTCGATGAATTCCTCCCGCGTATAGCGACGGATCCGACGAAAATTATCGTGCGAATTGTTGTTAGAGGAGTGTATTAGAGATGTGTGTGGTGTATATGGATTATGGAAATGGTGTGGATAAGGATTATTGGAATGGAGTGGGATATTTAATATTAAAGGTGACCGTGTATGGGGATTTTTTGTGTTTTATGTGAAGAGTTATATAAAAACGAAATTTTGCTTAAAACTATTAACGCCAGAAGTTCCTGTATGATTTTTTTCATTTCTACTTTTATTCTTGTATACATTTATGAACAAGTAATTCTTACAATGAACAGTCTCCAAACAGTTGTTAATCTCATAAAGCGTCCAACTTCAACAAAACAAAATCAAATTTCCAAAAAAGCCACTCTCTTTCTACTCCTAACTTCATCGAACCAATACGCTCTCCAATCAACGAAATCGACTCCACGACTACCCTAAGCAAATAAACTCGTCCTCCTAACTTTTACCCACAAACCTAAAACCCGACAGCAAGCCACCGGAACTTTTCTCTCCTCTCGGCACGAACTTCACCAACCCACGCACTACCATAAAAAAGAATTATCCGGGAATTCAGGTGAGTCTTTCTAGCCAAGTGTGTGTGTGTGTGTGTATCTAATAACGAGCTTGCGAAAGCCAATCCACCGTCGCCAGACTGTCCGTCCTGTTCGTGCGGAGCCGATATACGAGAGAGAGAGAGAGAGAGCTAGGTAGCCCACCCTCCTGACTCACCCTGAAAAAAAACGTCGCGCACCGGTATAATATAATCACGCAGGGGGTAACGTGTCTTTTTCCGCGTGCTTACGTTATTATCGCGAAAAGGGCGCTTGTTTCTTTTTTAGGTGGAGGAGCTCTGTGTATGTAAGAAGGGTGACGCGATTGTCGCGATGGAGTTGTTTATTTTTTTGATGACGGTTTTAGAGGTGATTTGGGAATTGCTATATATGTCGGTTAATCATTGGGGGATGAAAAAAGTTGATGATGTTTTAGAGCGATGCGGTGGTTTATATTGTATTTAAAATCTTTTTATTTGGTTGTATGAATGAAAGAATGAAAACAATAAAATTTAAAATACTATAAAGTTGTCTTGTACATTAGAGAAATAATAGTGAAATTAACTTTAAAATTAGATTTTTAATATAATGATTGTCCACTATATATTTACAATATTATAGCGTATACTGTAATTATCAGATGGACTTTCGTTTTAAATTTATTATTGAAATTTGTTTTGACTGATATCCATTTATAAAAGCTGCGCACAGCAATATATATAAAAACCATCAACATAATTAATTACTTGAAAGCCTTAAATTGTCTCAGTCCAGCCAAGTACTTTATTACGACGATAAACAAAATGGAACAAGGATCGAAAGCTTCGTCTTATGCGAACACTCAATTTATAAAACAAAGGCCAACGGTATATACGCGCATACTTCATCGAAAACGTATACGCGGCGGTGAGCGCCAGCGAACAACAAGCGTCAGCGACCGTGGCTCATTAATAAAAATTTTAATCGCAGCGCGGAGGCGGATTTCCCGCCATGGGAACCATAATAAATTCAACGATTCTTGGCGATTCTCTCTGCAATTCCACGAGTTCTTTTTGTGGGCCGAAACGAGAAGCACGTTGAATATATTAATAATATCGTGCTGAAATCAATTTGCATTAATTGAAATGTTTTAAAATCCAGGGAAATGTTTGATATTGTGCGGTAGGTAAGAAAAGAAATGATAAGATTTACAAGTTAAGTATCGTTTAGACTTTTTATGAGGACGAACTTTTTTGTTAGCAATCGCGTTCTTGAAAATGTTGGTTTTTCAGTTTTTTTATTTAAATTTAAGTTATACAGAAAAACGACAATCAATTAAAATTAAATCTTATATATTTATTGTTGAAATTGTCTTATAACAGAAAGAATTTACCACATATTTTGTTTCGTCAAAATCACAAAATTAAGCACATTGATTATTTATTTCTCCAATTTAGCACTTGACACATATAAATAAATCTCAATAACAAAATTGCACCAATATCCATTTCATTGTGCAACCGTATATTACACCCTGTAAATTTTCTTGTTAAAAACCTTCGGAGCTTGAACAAACAAACATTAACAACGACCAACCCACACCGGGCCGGCACAACGACATGAATTAAAAAAAGAAATGCGAAACCCCGGCCACCGTGACATCACAATCCTTCACGGTCAAGGAACCTCACCGTCCTGTATATATATCATTATTACACCGCGGTCATAAAACCATATCCTCGCGTAATATTCGCTACACCGCGGCGCTCGCAATAATTCGAGCCTCTCCCACTACTCTTCGCACAGCTTTAACGGTCGCCGATAAAAAAAAGTACGCGAGTACGCGCGCGCGCGCCTATAAACGGGAAAATCCTCTTCTTCTTTCTCACTCTGGCGTCCCCTTTGTTTCCAAGGGAGAGCGCAGTAAGTGTAGGACACGGTTCGCCGAAGGGTCGGAACTCGGACGTATATATATATATATATATATATAGCGCGAGTGAGTGAGTGAGTGAGTGAGAGCGAAGTGGTGCGCACAGAGAAACGAGAGAAAATGCTCGGGGGTGCGGAAATTATCGTCGTATATACACGAGTTGCGTTTTTACGGCCCCTCGAGCTGCTCGAGTGGCGTACATAACGCCGCGCCCCGCGCGTTTATTGGATGGATGTTGCGCTCGCGCTAGCGAACGATAGTTAAAGTTTGTTCAGCGAGAGAGAGAGAGAGAAAGAGAGAGAAATGAGAGATGGGTTTAATTTTTTATGGCGTGTGAATAGGAATGAGGGGTCAGGATTAAATATAAAAATATATTATGAGAGTTTTGATCGGTTTCATTTGAATATAGATCAACGTGTTGTTATTAGACAATTATTTCTAGAAAGTTAATAACATCAAGATTGAAATATATATGAATCATTAAAACATAAAGAAAACAAGGATTATTATTTTTATAATTAACAGTTTCTAATATAATGAATCAAAACGATTAGAAATGAATACAAATGTAATAATATATTTATTACATTCAATTTATTAACACCGTATAATTAACAGAAACACTTCTACACGTATAATATTGTAAATCGTTTCTTACAAATACGAACAATATTTCTTCTTCCTTATCAAATTAACAAGGTTACATAACACGGGCTAATGACCGAATTCCCTGTACGAACATCCATTCACGATAATTGAATAACAACACTGCGACCAAAAATACGACTACTCTCGTTCGGACAAATCCTTACTATATCTCTTCGTCCATACTTCCGTCAGTTTTCCTCCTCTTCTATATGCTCCACCTATACATCGATCAACAATATACAAGCACTCTATATACACGCAGTAATAAATCACCGCATCTCGATGATTTTTACGCTTATTTTTCACCCCTTCGCATCACCGCGTGTGCATAACGCCGGCTTCTTTCCTCCCCCTTGAGTTTTCCGCACGCGTGTATTATATACATACACTGCAGATATATATAATACTACCTATATACATTGCCCCCCGTGTCGTGCACCCCTCTTGCGATCAATCTCTTTTCGTATATATAGCGATATGGGAAATTTCTGTTAGCCCGGGAAATAAAGAGAGAGGAGAGATTTGTCCTCGCTGTATATATATGTACGTCTCTTTTGTTGCTGGCCGGTGAGAGAGAAATTCGGTCAGCGCGTGCCGAGAAGATTTTCCCGTATACAGGACGATGAGTAGAGAGATATGTGTATATAGATGGATATAGATAGATGGAAGGTTTGTTCGGGATGAGATTTTAGTTAGTTTTTGCTTTTTTTGGGGGAGGTGGAGTGGATGTTGCTATAGAGGGTGTCGTGCATGTTTTCATGCGATGACACGTGGGCGGTGTTCGGTTACGGATATTGAATGGTAATTAATTTTACAGAGCAGTTTATCATTTATGTTGATTTTAGGGTTGAAAGCATTGATTCTCGTTGCAGGAAGAAGTCACAAAATTATTTATAACAAAAATAAATATTTTAGATGTTATATAGAGGCCTTGCAAAGTGGTTTAATACTATTAATAAAAAAAACTAAATTAATAATCGTATAATAACTATATGAGTTTCATTGAAAACTAGAACTATAGATCATAATTTTTCACTCGAATTGAAGTAATAAAATAGACTCTTTGCGATTTGAATTAAACCAAACGAAATTACCAAATCACCACCCTATAAGTACTTTGTCGCATGCAGTAATGTTCAGCTAAATTTCCTAAATACACTCTTACATGATCATCATTGGGAAAACTTACAACTCCCGCAATACTCACGCGTATATGTACGCTCGAGTATACACAGAAAATCGAATTATCGCCGTTGCCAGCCAGTTCGTCTACGCGCTCACGCGCTCGTTACTCCGTGCTATTACTATATACCTACATATACGCGATAAGTGACGACGGCTTCGCGCGGCTGTAAAAAAAAAAGGAAAAGAAACAACAACGACGGCGCGCGCTAACTGCGGCTTATCTGAGGAATTCGCGCGCATTACGATTCCATCCGCCGTTCTTCCGATTATATGTATATATGTACCTGTATGTTGTGTGTGCGCGTGCGCGTGCTTTTACGCGTAGTATATATATATATATATATATATATATGTATGTAGGTATATATGAGGTTATATGTATTGTGGAGGCGACATTCTTCGCATTCCTGCATGGCAATTTTCGCGACACGTGCCTATGCGCCGTGAGGTTAAAGAGCGTTATGTAAGCTTAGACGGTTAGAAACGTTTTTGTATGTTGAGAGAGAGTTAATGGGTTGGATGTATGATAATGCCGGTAAGTTTTTGGAAATAAAGGCTGGTAATACTTTGAATCATAATATAGTCGTTGTAAAATCCTTAACTCTCGTATAAAAAATATTTTATTTACATAACGTATAAGTATAAAAGTTCTAAGATAATATAATATCGAGTAAATATATTCCGTCTTTTCATTGTTATCGGAATTCCAATAGCATGAACAAATCTTTTACAATGCAGCAGACAAATAATCCAAACAATCAAATTACTCGAGTAAAAAGGCGCATTGATAAAACGATGTCTTCTAAATTTAATCGTTCCATCATATATCATAGCCATCTTATCGCCATTCGCGTGTGGCACTGTTAGTTAAGCGCGTGCAAACATACACACACAGAATGTAAAGATGCTTTAGGTACAATCTTATATATTCGCCTTATACCTATATATGGACACGTACAACGTCACGGCCGTAATACTTTCGTCACAGTTGCATCATGCGCGCGTTCGCGTACTACTTTTGCGCGTCTACATATCTCGTTTAATTTTTAATACAACACCGACGGGGAGAAAACACGCCACGCGGAATTGCGATCTAACGTCGAAAATAGAATTCATCGAACTCATATCTGCGTATATAATATGTATATACGAGGCGAAGAGAATGTTTCTGCACAGCAATTGTTTTCATGTTATGTTGTATATATATAGTTATAAGTTGATAAAATATGCTAATATCAGAAGTAATGAACTGTTTGGATGTATTAATTATTTATCCAATATCGTATACTAAGTTATACATTCTTATATAAAGTTAAATATAAAAGAAACTTATCAATTATTTATATAAAAAAAAATTAACTTAATTTATGAATTCTTTTTATAGCTTTAACGATATTAAAGATAGCACCATAAAATATAAAGCTAAGACATTCCAGTTTATTTTATGTTACTCTATAAACGCACGATGGTACTTCTGAATAATTACAAATTCGATAAACGACAGTACCACAACGAACGAATTTATCCAACCTTAGGCACTATACAATATAATTTCCATGAAAACCATGCCCAACGCAATTTCAGCCTCTCCACACCACTAGCTAACATACGAATCCCACCCATGATCCACCCAACCACACACCGAAAAAGTATACATTTCCCTCCCCATGCCTATAAAACACCGCCACCTCTATCCTCTTTCATACCCACTTACCGAACCCCACCCACAACAATTTCCACAGCGGCACCCCTGAAAAATTCACGGCGTCGAAATTTTTAATCAGGCAAATGCTCTCGCACTCTCTCTCTCACGCGCGCGCACGCGCGCATCGATCCGAAAGCTCCGTTTCTCTCTCTCTCTCGGCACACGCGCGACGAAAGCTCACCCCACATATATACATACACTCACACATATATACAACGTGCAGCGCGCATCTCTCGAATCCATCTCTATACTAGCGCACGAGGAGGGTTCGAGCGCAGGGGTGTAGTGTAATGAGAGCGAGTGAGAGGGAGGGAGAAGCAAGTGTATAAGGGCGGACGTCGGCGAGGGGGCCGACGACGATCGATCGCGCTTGTAGCAGTAGCGACCCGGCCGACTTTACGGGAAAGAGAGAGAGAGAGGGCGAACCCTCGTGCGTTTAAACGACGACGCCGGGAAGGCTTGCGCACTCGTGCTTTTCGCTGTTGCAGCGCTGTGTCGGTATGGCTATATAGCTTTATCTTACCGAGGAAGAGCGGTTTTCGGAGAATTCACTGATTATTTATACATATATACGTGCAGCTTCTGTCGTTGGGTTCTTGTAGAAATGGAAATACGCGCTTGTTCATGCGAGGGAAGAGAGAATAAGAGAGGGAGGATTGAGCGGTGTAATAAAATGTATAGAGAGGAGACGGGCAGAATGGTCGTCGTATTTTAATGTTGATTTAGGGATCGCGGTGGTGCTCAGATCGCATTTTATTGTTCGTATAAGGATGAGATATAATTTTTTTTTATAAGAGTATAGAGGATCAGGAGCTACGAAGGTTTTAGTGGTTCAGGAGGGGGAAAGTTGTAGCAATGATGAGTGGTGTGCGAGCGCATTTCGTGCTTTATATGAATTAGCCAGAATAAATTTATCGTACAACATAAGAAATGATAACCAAACTCCTACGCTGTGATAATTCACTTTAAAACCAAATAAATAACAAAACTTGATTGTAATATTATCTCCATTTACCCTGTATATACTTCAATCGTTGAACTTTCGTCCAACTGCAACAGCCGCGAGTCGCGGTTAATAAATAACGCGGCCCTCCTTCTCCCGTGCATCACGCCACTATATACCTCTCTCTCTCTCTCTACTCAGGCTGTATCACGCCACGAGCCAGCGATCGATCGTCAACGAAACAACGTGTATGCGTGTGTACAACACACACGTGTACCTCTCTATATACGTATATACGCTCAGGCGATTTTCACATGCGTGACGGCTGTCTTTCGTGCTTATCTCTCTGTCTACTCTCGTCGAGTTCTCCGTTTATCTGTGCATCTCTTTGATGCGGATTGTATATCAATTACGCTTTTTCTATCTTTAGGATTGATTCAAGAGTATTACATATATATATACACGATGTTATCAAACGCGATTGTTGCGTACGTGCGCTGTGTATGTGCGGTGTATTTATTTTCAAGAAGCTTTGCATTTTTTAGGAGTTAATCATATGTCACGCTGGAGCAGGATGGCGGATGGATGTAATTGCCTTAGGAGTGAACTTGAGAGCTTTCGGTTGATTATACAATTGGGAAAGCCGGTATTGTAGTATATAGCAAGTAGAATCAGCCTTGAACTTGGTGGCGTTGTCGTACTTGTCTGATGTTGGCGTGTATACGGCGGCGACGCGCGCGCGCGCGCACGGGTATCTCTATCTCTGGAACTCCGCCAAGTTTCAACCTGTTACGATGAACCGCGTAACTATTTCGAATATTTCGCCAGTTTCGCTTAATTGGATAGCTTGCTAATGGAGATTAAAGCTCTTGGTACAACCGTTCCGGAGGCAATCCTTTTTCACGGAGCGCTGCGGAACTATGCAGCCTAATGTGTTTTTCAAAGTTTTCTCCAGGAATATATTTAGTGGTTCGGTTTAGTTGAATTTCTAAGAAATGATTTAAAATTCATATAGGTTCTTGGAATCCATATGCGTTCATATCGGAATTTTGCAGAACTCTACTGGGTATTTTATAAAAATTCCAAATTTTCAAAACTACGTATTTATATTTATTGCCATTCGTATTCTGAGATAGAGATTTTTAATTTTCTTGAATGTTTTTTTTTTTTGTACCAGTCTACGTAAAGGTAACTGTGTTTACCTCTGTAGGGTTTACTAATTATTGTAATTACTGTAAACTATTTTCTGGTCAATAAATAAATAAATAAATAAATAAATTTTATTACATAGATGTTCATCAACGCATTAATTTTTATCATTCAAGGCGCAAATTCTGGATAGAAACAGCTGCAAAACAGTGTGTGAACGGATGTGATTATAATATTAAAGTTATCTTAACTCTTTACTATATATATTCATAAGCATTCTTCATAAAATCATTTATTTTAATTTCCACCTACAATTAAACCATCTCAATGAAACCCGCCATTAACAAAACAGCATCTCAGCAACCACGATAAATATTCATTACACATTCCCGCATCAGCCCATTACCCTCGTGCAGTAATCTCGTTCTCTGCGCATTTTCTTCCAACCTATACGTACCCAACGCTCTTTCTTTCTCACTCCCTCTATCCTCCTTTGTCACGCCCGCGCCGATGGACAATTTAATTACCATTATTTACGCGTGCGAGCGACCAGAGATTCGCCACGGCTGTTTGATTACCAGCCAAGTCTCTCTAATACACGCGCGTAACTATTCGGCCAGATCGATTGGATTTCTAAGCTGCTGAACAATGCGACTTTTCGATCTCTTCGGGGAGCGTTTATAGGAGCGTCGTCGACGATGCGGGTGTAAATGACCCCGACCGTTGATGACCTGATTTTGATGGAGGGGGGAAAGAAGAGTTTGATTTCGATCGCGCGCGCGCGTACTGGTTTTGATGGTCGGTATAGACTGTAGGGTGCACTGTCAGAGGTTTGACGCAGTTGGAAGTAGTAGTGGCGTATATGTGACGTTGCGAGATTTTTCCTGACTGTTGGAATTGATTTTGTTTTATCGATACTGGGAATTTTGTATAAAAGTAAATCTATATTATTGTTTTTATTTTCTACTATGTAATAATTTGTTACAGTCACGAACACTGTTCACAAAACGTATAGCAATTAAATCGCAAAAGTCACCCCAACAATATACTTTGATTATTCGTATTTCCAATCTATAATTACCAAAAAAATTATATCTGTCAACCTAAAATTTACCGAATTCCCCGCAAAACTATCGCTCACCCTAAACAAAAAAAAAATTATACAGATCTCCACGTTCTAATCGCAATCTTTATACGTGACAGTAAAATTGCTTATTCTACCAAATACAAACAACTGGCTTATTCGGTAACACAGAGCGGAACGCAATGACGGTTATCAATCCGCTAATTGAGCCTCCAATTTCCCGGAGAGTTGCCGACGCAGTCACCCTCCCGCGTAAATCTCGCTTGCCACAGCCCTCGCTTCACTGTTTGCGTGTGTTGCTGGTGAGAGTATAGGCAAGAGCGAGAGAAAGAGCAGCTTGGGGTAATTCGGTTTACTCCGGTAATGCTGATACATTGCAGAGGTAGCTTTGAATTTTTACGCGATGAAAGTAATTAATTGGATTTGCTGACGACTTGTTTGCCGACGTTCTTTTTTGTTTATTTATTTAGAAAAATTATTGATAATGATGATGCGGAATTTAGGATTTGTTTTAATATTTGAAACAAAGGCACGTGTCGAATAATTGTAAAAGATATTTTTAACTAAAATGTGGTTGCATGACTTCTTTGATAATAATTAATCGATAAAAAATTCTACGAGTAATCTTCTACATTGTGCAGTTTCTTTATGACTTTATTTATACAAAAAAATTTCTTATATAATGAGCACATTATTATAGAAACTTTACGCTACATCTATACTTAGACGTCCACAATAAACCGATAATTATCGTTTATCGAACCCAAACATATCCCACCCCTGGCTAGCTCAGCCAACCGAACAGGTGAGCTATATAGCGAGCGCACAAACGCCGTCGTCGTCGCGCGTTCATTCATTCATTCACAAACCACCACGACCACCACCACCGTGCTACCATATATGTCTAAAAATATCCTACCACATCCACGTGTGCACCCATAAACGCACACCCACACGTGCAGAGCTTTATCCCTGATATTCGCGTAGCCTAAAAATATATACGCTCATTATACTTCAGCCCCTCGTTCCATCTCCTATACAGATATCGATTATTTCCGCGCGCGCGCGCGTGTGTGTGTGTATATGTCTGCCTTGTGCATCAGGACGTCGGCTTCTCGCGTTTCCTTTTCCTTATGTATATTATATAGGTATATACATGCACAGGCGCGACGACGCAGACAGGATATTATCGCGTGCCTCGCAGGACTGCACGCGCCAGCCTTCATATCGATTTTCTGTGTGTGTATATGTGTGTATGTTGTTTTTTATACGTTTCCTTGCGCGAGCGCACACATCACGTCAGGAAGTCGACGACGACGGGGTTGTGCCGCGCGAAATAGAGGGCGTAATTTTATTATCGGCGCGAGACAGAGAGGGAGAGAGAGAGAGAGGGAGAGTGCGAACCCTTGTATATGTATGTATGTATATAGATAATGGTTGGTGAGATTGACGTATATAGCGCCGGCTGCACCGCGACATCAGTTGGCGAGGGTTATTGGATTGGACTGAGAGGTGATGGGCTGATGGGATGTATGTGCGTATGTGATTGAAGTGCGCGTAGTTTGAATATAAAGTGATTTATGGTGTATTTGATTAAAGTACGGTCATTTTAATTAATAATAACAGTATTGTATAATATGTTTAACATATATATAACGTGTGCAAACTATTTTGATTAGTAAAGTTCTAGAAATATATGCTATTATAGAATTTTTAACGAAGAAGACACGCGTCTTTTATGTAATCGACATATCTGCAAACTAATAGTCCGAATGACCCAAATACTATTTCAAACCGCACATACACTCCAGTATGTATGAGGTATGTCTTGTTAAGTAAACATCATCAGTGTGCGTAAAATCTTATAATAGCAAAGTTATTTCCTGTCGAAAGACACTATAACGATGTCAAGAAAGAATTCCTCCTTCACTTAAACAATCAATTAATTCGACTCTTTATTCACACTTGCTTAGTATAATGTACGCGATTCCAGCAACTACGTAAACGTAAACACTTAAAATAAAACTCATCATTACAAGAATATCATTTAGTGACTATACTATCCAGTGATCGATCTATCACTTCGATATAAACACATCGCATCTCTCCGATTCTCCATCGATCGCAACAACGATGTACACCAATCAAGGCTAATTCCCTCCACCTGCGTTCGTAACCCACGCATCACGCATCTTCTACTAAAAAAAGTAACTGATCGCTCATGCTCGTGCGCAAACAAGACGATAAAAAACTCTTGACTTCTCTGTCTTTGTATCTTTCTCTCTTACGATCGCGCGCGTCTCGCTTGCACCGGCGTTGAAGTCACTCGCGGATCTACCCCGCATGCGCACCGCCGTACTCGCACATACATGTGTAAGATATATATGTATATATACATTCAGGATCGTTTCGTAACTTGCTCGCTCGAGCGTCGAGCGTCTTAAGGTCAATGACATGGTGCATCTGCGCAGCAGCGTCGGCGTCCGTAACACAGTATATATACGCGCACACCTGCATGGATATATAGTATATAGGTGTACACATATATAGTAGGTATCGGGATATGATCGAGAAGAAGAGAAGATCACGATGGTATTGTCATTGTAATGTGATGTGTTTTTGACCGAGTCGCAGGAGGAGGCATAATAAGTGTATATATATATAGATAATTTCGTGATAGGGAAACGCGGACGCCTCGGGCGTGTCGGAGAGGCAAGAGGTAAGCTATGATGGCACTGAGGTGGGAAAAAAGTCACGTTGGAATATTAATGGCTATGTGTGAGTCATAGGATAGAAATATTTAGAAGCAATAATTAGGTTTACAGTGATAAGGCGATCGGTAAACTCTCGCGTGATTGTTCCTATATATATTGGTATTCGTGAGGATTGGAAAACCCGTGTTTCCAAGAATAAATGAATTTTTCAATAAATGTTTAACACTTTAAGTATAAATTATTTTTTCTAGTAATACTTTTACGTCAATAACAACAATATAGATAAGAATAATATACATTTTATTAACGAACACCTTACATACAGACATCATCAAAAAAACCTCACCACCACGACTTCTCATCGAAATTTATGATGTCCCATTCTCGATTGTGCCATAACTGTGTCTCTCCGTATGACTCATACTCCGATTTCCCAAAACTTTTCAACTACACCTTTTCCCAGGCCGATAACCTAATATACGCATGAGAGTATAAGTCTCTTATATAGCGACGATACGGTCACAACTATACTTTTAAGACGTATAATACAGAAGAGGCACCTGTTTCGACGGCGCGCTTTTGCCTCGCCCCTTCGGACGCGCGCACGTCCGATGTAGTGTGTCGGTCGGTCGGTCGGTCGTCGGTCGTCGCAGACCCACAAGAATTTCTTTACCTGCTAGTATATATAAAGGAGAGAAGAAGAAGAAGAAGAAGAACAAGAGACTATTATAGACGTTTTTTGGGTTGAGTATAGTCGGTGTTCGCCGGTGTAATGGGGTCTCTGGATGATTTTTTTTTTTTCGAGTAGGTATTCTGTTGTTGCTGGTCGTGAGAAAGAGTTATTATATGAATTATGTTAAGATTTATAGAGACTATAGATGCATAATCGAATGAGTATAGGCGAAGTAACTATATCGAATTTTTATACGAGAGAGTTGCAAAAAGTTATGCGTGAAAAGCGATATACCTTCAAATTCGCATTAAAAGTATAGCTGCTCTGCGGCTGTTATGGCAAAAGTATGTCAAGGCGGTAAAAAAAACGCGCAGAAAATATTATCTCGTAGTTTATCTACGGAAATCTAACGTAAGATTGTCACCTGCTGCCGGCTGTCCGATATATATATATATACACGGGCAGCGAGCGAGCGGTTAATCTTTTTGCCGTTGTTATGTAAAAATATTCAAAATATTAAGTAAATTGGTGGTGTACACATAAAACTGGTTGTATATATTTATAGTTTCTAAGTGAGCACGAGAGAAAGTGCACCGAAACATTTTTGCAATTTTCTTATGTTAAAGGCTGAAGATTGATCAAATTGATTTAAGTTTCTATGAAGTTTAACGATTAATTCTAAATTACCTATTTACCAGACGGTAATAACCTGTATCTATACTTTCACACTGTACCTAGATCTTAATTTACGAATGCTATATATGTGTGTATAGAAGAAAAGTATATCTATATGTTCTCGTTAATCCGTGCGTTTCGTTCGTCTATATACACATACATTTTAACTTTCGTGTAAAAGCCAACACAAAGCCATTAATTCCCGTTCTTTCCTCACTCTACTTTTGCATAACAATCTTATATACCTCTAACCGAATCTCAACGTATCACATTACATAATCCTGAAAATAATGTTCAACGCGTTATACACGCGCGTCCCATCCTTGATTACACTGCTGAAACCCGTGCGCAAATTAAATTACGCATCCGAAAATATACCTATATATCATACACGCAGTATGCCATATACATATACACTCCGCTCTCTCTCTCTCTCACTCATCGTCTAACAAGCATTTAGCTGTCAAACTAACAACTCCGCAGTGCTTCTCCAAACATATACATATATATCTTCTCTTTAAGCGAATTTCGTAACTCGCATACAAGCTATATACGTGCGCGGAGAGCGAATTTTTTTTTTCACCTCCACGCGCGCTGGTCTCGACGGTGCAAAGTAACCGTTGAACCTCGTCATTAGCATATACACACGCGCTCGTGTGTACGTATATACACGGTGGGCCTATAATATATATAATATTTCGCGCATGTGTACGGCCGCTATACGGGCTTTCACTTTTCTGCGCGCATGCTTGCTCGGAAGAGAGTAGCATGCGGTAGTTTGGGAAGACGGAAATCGGAGCGTGCAAATTTTTAAGAACGGGTTGTGCATGATACATATATATGGAAATTCGGGGGTTTTGGTTATAGGTGTGAAAGTGTAGGGTTGGTATGGGAAATAGACAGGAAAGGGAATGGAAGTTCGTGTGTATAATGTTGGGTATTAGCAGGGGAAGTAACCATTTTAAATGGTAGTGTAAGGAATATGTATGTTTGTATGCAAATGGAATACTATAGTGAATTAAAATGGTAAAGAGAATGTATAAATGTTTCGATAGAATGCAATTGAGATGGGTCGGAACGAAAGTTAGAAATTGTAATCTAAAATTTTTCTTAACAAAATGTAGTGATTAATTAACTAAAATTCAATATGTTTAATAAGGCCAGATACCATTAATATTCACTGACGTAAATAATAAGCTAAATTGATTACACATCATCTAGCTCACAAAGCTATAACGTACGAGCTGAAAGGATATTAAAAAATAACGGTCTCTTAAAGTATTTATTAGCCAGTTGCTTTTTTGCGTATATATTATACGAACTTTTCGGCTAACAATATTAACCCAACTTTAGTTATAGTCGGACTCCAGCACAAATCCCTGCCTCATGCGAAAACGAGTTCTGCGTGCAAAACACATTCACATCGCTCGCTCGTTCTCGCACACAAACGCGCGCACGTGCACACACACACACACACACACACAAGAGAAAAAAAAGAAAGGATATACGATGGCGTCTCTCTTTCTTTCTCTCGCCTCGTCCTCTTCTTTTTCTCCTCCTCCTTCGAACAGGATTTTTATCCGCACGAGCGATCGGCCAATGTTTGCGCGTTTCGTAATAATACAGAGCCGGGCGGATTAAAAACTGCTGGAATTCGACCGCGCGCAAGTGATGTTTCCTTAAACGACCATTACAAATCGTCCTTTTTTTTTCATCCGTGGACTCATTTTCTCGTGCGATAACGATGAAGAAAAAGAATGTATAGGAGGTATATCGAAACTTAATTAATGTGTATATATGGTTAACGAGAGGGATTGTGAAATTATATTGTGATGCATTCACGTGCGGGATACTGGAAACATAGTTTACAACGACTTCTAGTTTCGATAAGACGTGCGCGTGTATTTCGAAAGTAAAATGCATTTTTCTCTGACACCGGTTCCGGTATACGTATATATATATCTATATGTACGCTGAAAAGCTATTGCAGCACGAGGTATTTTCATGCGCGCTAGTAGGATATTGACTCTGAAATATATTGGGAGTTAATTAAGCGTATGTGTGCGGCGAGCGAGATTAATTTTAACGAGAATCGAGCGACAATTATCTTCGGTAAAAGTTTTTGCTCCAGGGAATCTATTGAATTTTACATTTCACTGAATATTTTAATATACTTTTCATAAAAGTATTTTGTGTTATCCGTATAAAGAAATGCTAATCATAAACCTTTTATGCAACTTTTATCACCCGCTATATGCAATATATCCTTCTTTTTTATAAAAAAAAAAAATTAATGTTTGATGCAAATCGGTTCTGTGTACGTCAATCATATATATATATAAATATTAATAATTTCTCAAATAAACTTTATGCTAATATATTTACAATTACATAAGATCATCGTAAACTAGACATTTTCATGTTTTTCATTATTTGAATGAGAAAGTAATTAAATAACTGCTACGTAACATTAAAACAATCCAATACCACATTCGTGATGTCAATATAGAAAATGCGTTTCTTCAACAACGAATAAAAAAAACCTTATACAGCACCACAACATTACGAATTAATACACACGCATTCGCGTCATGGCGTATATAAAGATCCTACCAAACCCGTAAAAATCTATTCTTCCATATTGCAAAAATTACATACAACTCCGTTAACACATCCCATTGCTAAATAACACCCGACTGACGCCACCACTACCGCTTTACACAACCACTTTGATCAAAGCTTTATATATACCCCGCGTTCCCTTATCAGCCGAACCTCCCCCCACACACACACACACATACAACTCTCACACTCGCGAGAGCTTTTTCAAGACCCTCACGTCTCTCCCTGTTCCCTCGCGCGCGCGTTCTGCACTCCCACGGTAGCATGTATATCGATCGCAGGGGCAGCCGCTACACTACTACTACTACTACTACTACTACAACAATATCCTATAGGGACAATCCCTCAGCACCGAATAACGCGTGCACTCTGCCTGTATAGCGTTATATAGGTACGTACATGCAAATAGACATAAACACGATATACATATACATGTGTATATATATATATACACACCTACCTGTCAGTCGACTCTCTCCTTCTCTCTCTATAGCACTAGGTGGAGCGTCGCCTGAGACGCTCGGCCTCCGACGGCTCCGATTCACTCGCCATCCAGGCGCTCTTTATTTACGTTATATATATCTATATATCCTTTGGCTCGAACTAAACTAGCTAACGATTCTTCTCGATTTTTTCGATTATCGTTAGATTTTTTTTGTTATCTATACGTATTTTCACTGCACACCTGTGATTGTATATATAATACGCGCACTGGTATAATATACTGGCGCAAGGATGTATACGCGCACTGTAGCATAAAACGATCACACCGTAGTACAACGAGTAGCAGGAGCAACAACAGCAGGAGTAGTGTGTGTATATATATATATATATATATATTGGAGTATATATATATACAACAATGCAGGAGAAGAGAATCACACAACGACACTTGCACCGTCTATTTTTTCTCTAATATCGTGATAAGTTATACATGTACACAGAGACAGACACACACGTCAAGATCTCAGAATCGAGAGAGAGAGAGCGCACGCACCACTAACTATATATATACGTATTGTGTAGTACCCGCACGTATATATGTGAATCCCTGCGCGAGTAGAGATATAACATAGAGACAGACAGACACAAAATGGCGCCGACGATCGCGCGCTACTCGCGGCGACTGCAGCGACTGAGCGACCCCGAGTCTCTCGTATGCCCGCGAGCCGACGAACGAGCGAGAGAGGCAGCGGAGGAGCGCAGAACTGGCTGCGCGTGGGCGCGTCGACTCTCTGTGTGTATATACACGTGTATGTATACGTATATGTATATCTATATATACGTATGGATAAATGTGTGCGTGTTAGAGGGGTAGAAGAAGCAGAGAGAGAGAGAGGGAGAAGGAGAACGAGAGAGAGAGAGAGAACGAAAGACCCTTTTTGCTACGCGCGGAAAGGTTGTTTTGCTCGCGTTTTGCAGCAGCGAAGAGAGAGAGGAGAGTGGCGATGGGTTTTTGCAGCAGCGGTCGATCTACCTACCTATAATACTCGCGCGAATGTTCGCCAGGGTTTTGTGCCGCTGCTGCTGCTGTTGCTGTGGTGCTGCTTTCTTTTTTGGCACGGAGGGGAATTATTGTGTTTGGCCGAGATTTTTTTTTCTTCTACTTCTTGGAGTTTGAGGGAGATGGGAGTGGTGGGTTAAAGATGATGGGTTTCGGAGTCTATTTTAGGAATGAAAGGTGTATATAGGTGCTCACACTGCAGTTTTGTGTTTCGATACTTCAATATACTTCAACAGGATGTATATATACATATAATATTGTTTATTTTTAAGTCTTAAAGGTTTGATTGTATGTTGGTGTTTCTTTGTCTCGATCAGTACAGTATTTTCTTTCTTTACACGTACAGTGGTAATGTAGAAAATTTCCATCGCTATTTTTAATATAAGGGTAGGATCCGGGTTTTTAGATTGAGCAATATTATTTTTTAAATGAAAATCGTGAATTTTTATGAAAATTTCATGTATGTTGCAAACATTTTTTAATAATAATTATTCTTTTTATCAAGTATTTTATATATACTTGTTTCGCATAATGTCAAAGAATTATTAGTTCAGAAATTTTACGAATATTGTAAGGCACGTAATTAGTAATAAAATGTATACTTTTAATATTTTCAAAGAAATCACTTATTTTTATTTTTAACCAACCTCGTTAATTACATTACATTTTTCTTTTATTCAGCATTTAGCAGGTTTCATTCTCGAAACATATTACCAACATTGTCGGTGCTCATCATATTTACGACTCTGAATTTAAAAAAGCATATTGAAATTCCCGTACGCGTCCTGTGTCACCTTTTTATCCGCATATACACTTATTTTTACTCGACGATTTTACCCTGGTTAATTGCGGAATAAATAATTTCCGTAATTTAATCCTTTTAAAAGAAATTCAATTTAAAGAGAACTGCGCGCGGGGTTTTCGTGCACCTCTCTCGCGTGTGTTTTGGAGAAGCGAATAATAGCTCTCATCCGCTTTTGTCTCTTTTGTTCCCTTCTTTCTCCACGCGCGCGCGCGAGGGTGTTCTTCTTTTTTTTTTACTCTTTCGGTTTATACTTTTTTTTTGTTGTTTTTTTTCTGCACTATACGCCGCACGTCTCGCAGGTCTCGCGCAGTGTAAGAGAATCCGCGCGACGACGCTTTATTCGCCCACCCTGCGCCCACGGGCTCTCGAGTTATATTGTGTTCTATGGAAGGGTTTCTAATGTGTTTTTGCAGGGGACAAATGTGTTGAATTAGAGGGGTGCGCCAGTGTCTATCAGCTTGTTTTTCTTTCATTTTAAACGACAATTTTCCGTCGCGCTTCGTACGGATAATATTGTGAAAAGAAACGCTAGATTCATACAGTATAACTACTGCGATAAAATTATTTTAAGAATTTCAATCTCGCACGCAAAATGTGTTTTTTTTTCAGCTCGTTTTCGGAAGTTATCTCACCGCGGTCATTATGACGAGATTTTATCGTCTCCATTTTTGGTGAAGCTGCATTGTTGTGCAAATTAATGGAAGCCCCGATTGTCCTTGTTAAACAAAGAAAGTATAAGCCTAACGAAAGCACGATCGGTTTACGATACAGCCTTGGATATGAATTTTGGTAGTAATAAATTTTGCGTGCATAAAATTATGTTGTGCTTTAGATTTTGTAACTTTAGATTATTATCAAAGCAGTCTCGTGATATATCTTAACTAATACACACACACATATCGACCTCACCCATTCGTTTAGAAAAAAAAGTTTCCAATATATCATACCTCTTTGTTTGTTCTTTACTTATTATAACGTAGTGACAAATATATCTGTGGTTTCGAAGCATAACGACATAAGTCCACTTTTGGAGTTTCTGAGAAAAATGGGTTTCAATGTTCAAACTTATTAGTAAGATCGGAATAAATGAGATAGGGCGCGATACTGTACTAATCAATTAACACATTTAAAACAAACTTTTACACGGTAGTATGACCAGGTTATCCATTTACTCCTTCGCGAAAACTCGAAAAAATATGAAGTTATGTCGCTATGCCGGGATCTTGGACTTATCTAATAGTCCTGTTCTCGTTTATTTTTCGATCATTTTCGTTAATTTAATTATGAATTTTAATCAAAATTAGCAATTAATCAACGAATAATTATGTCAAAAATAATACAACTTGAATACAACTTGAATTCGCGATAAATTAAAAAGCATTTTTTTATTTCGTAAAAGAACAGGTATTATGAATTAATTTTCAAAATTCTCATATTTATGCACTTAACGTTTGTAAAATTATAAATTTTATCTAGTTATTGTATATATTTTATATAAAAATAATTTTTATATTCAATTTGGTTGGATAAAATAATTCACTGCTGGATTTATGTTGCTATGTCGCGCACTAAATTTGAAAAATGGACTTATGTTGTTACGTTTTCCGTATATCGTAGCTTTAGGGCAATATTTTAGCTACTACTGACAGTTTTAAATAAAAAAGACCCATTTAAAGATACTAAATCCAAAGTTTTTCCGATTTTGAGAAAAATGGACTTATGTCGTTATGCCTCGGAGCCAGAGGTATATACACTATACAGCGTTTCTAATGCAATCATTTATTAAACCTATTTTATAATAGAAACACATTTTGTATATCTACAAGATCACACAAATTTCTGATTCCACAGCGCCCGTACACCATACTCTCCTCCTTAAAAAAAGGGGGTCCAACCTGCACCTCTCTTGCATCACAGGTCCACCTACCGATGACTCACTCACTCTCATCCTCTCTCTCTCGCTTTCGGCCCCATCGTTTACCGTCGAAATCCATAAATTAAAAAAATCCAGTCCCGCATTAGAAAGAAACTGTATATATACTTCTTCTTTATATACGTGATCCGTTAATATAGCGGCGACCACGCGCGTGTAGAGAGAGAAAGAAACTTGAGGGTATCGAGCTGCGGCATCTCCCGTGCGGTCCTCGCTGTATATATATATATGTTGTCAAAGCAAGCCGCGCAAACACTTTGCATGCTAATTAATACGAGACCGGTATTATATGCGCGCGTGCGCGCGGCAGGAAACCAACGATCGTTGCTGCGGGACTTGATTTTTCTGTTTCTGATCGGTGCGGTCTTTGATTGGATGTGGAGAATATATATGTTTGTATATAGATATAGAAAAAAGAGATGGGGTCGTGCGGAACGAGGTGAAGTTGTTGACGATATATTTTTGTATCGGAGAAAGAGTATTCGAGATTTTTTATTTGAAATGAGAAACTATGTAGGTATAGCTTAGTTAGTATTGATGCTGTAAAAGATATAGGTTTTTAGAAATCGGTGAATTATTATTCGAAGAATAATTTCATACAGGCTGATTATGTTTGAATGATTATGTTTGACTTCACGCATGTTAAAATTAAACAGCGTATAACTAAAACAACATACTATTATGGTAATACTAGTTATTACGTAATTAAAGTTATTAAAAATGTATAGATACGTGCTAGTATAGCAGCGTGCGAAAATTTAGGTTGTTCAAGGTTACGCTCGCCGCTGCATACATTACAGCAACTTAGTATCCATATATACTTTCACATATTTTTTAACAACTTTTTGCCTGTCTGTATATTTTCACTTTAGTCGAGCGTTAATTGAAAATATACTCCGATTAAAGTACTTTCGAAACATTTTAAAAATTTAACAACTCGTTAAGTATTTATAACAATCGCATAAAGAAACCCTCCACCCAATAAATATTTAGCAAAGTTTATAATAATACAGCGATAAAGGATCAAGGTTGCCGCCGACAAATACATCGCATTCAAATGGAGACATCAACTTTATCAAACGCGCCATAAAGGGATAAGGGAGAGAAAGCGATTTTCACGAGTTCTCGGAAACATTTCTCTTGGCACGAGCAGCAGCAGAACGCTGCCGGCGTTCCCGGTTCCTGGAAGCGACGAGGGTTTTTCCGGATTCTCCGCTACCCCGGTTCTGTATATATGCGTATACCGGAATTCGCGTGCGCGCGCACATGGACGACGAGGGTAAGACGCAAAAAGTTTTGTCCTTCCTTGGTACTTTTTCACTCAGCAGCGACCCTTTTGGCTGCGGGCGCGTTGTGATTTTGTTCAACGAATCGTGATACTGCGATCTGGATTAGTTGGGATGTATATAGAAGAAGATGCGTGGGTGATTGTTGTGCTAATGCGTTGGTGCGGTGGAGTGTGGAATTGGTATAGAACGAAACAATGTGATTTTCTGATATCCATTCTGTTATAATAGAAGTCAGATTTTGCAAAAGGATTAGAAGTTAAAGATAAAATGTTTGAAGAAATTTATTGTGTATACCGTTAAGTTATCAAAAAAATTTTACAAAAATATTTTCCTTTGCTCTATTCGTTCCTTTTATATAATTATATTGACTTGATTCCACATTTAATATATATTCAAATAAATATACTGAACTTCCTTATATTATCATCAATAAGGCAATACTATAGCTTCCCATAGATCTACGAAAACCTCTCGCCCTCAATACAGAACTATCGCATTAGCAAAAAGAAATCATTACAACCCCATAAATGCTATAGCGCATCACTCGTGCAATTCCCTTCCAAAAATACATAAACATACGAACTCTACCTAACAACTACTCTCTGGCAGCATACAAGAAAAATTGAAGAAAACCAACTTTACGCTATATACATATATACGGAAAATGACGCTGCAGATCGTGCTTTTGTAAAGCTAGCAGCAGTCTCTCCACCTCCTCCTTTTACGACAACTCATTCCGCTTTTATGTAGCATTTCTCCTCTCTCTCTCTCTCTCTTAGCAGTAGGGGGAGCAGCAAAGACGCGGCTACACAAGCACCTTACGGCATTGTGCTTGCACGCGCTTTTCCCCCTCTCTCTGCGCGCTTATACTTCGTCGGTCGATCGCCGTCGACGTTGTTAGCGTTACGTCAGCGGCGAAGAGAGAAAGAGAGAGAGAGGGAGACAGAGAAAAACATCAGCGAACTTTCCTGGCTTTTCCAGCACGTGGAGGATAGCAGAGGGTGGGAGGGAGTTGCGAAGCAGTTTTTCTCTCGGGATGAGGGAGAGAGAGAGAGAAATGGAGCGATGTGTTTACTACTAGCTGGGCGTCTCGGCGAGATCTACAGAAGTCGGTGCGGTGAAAAGAGAGATATAGGGTAGGGAGATGAGGTGGAAATGGGAGGAATAGTAGTAGACGTAGAGCGTTATGGGCGCGAGGGTGTATTTTTGGATGTGGAGGAGTATTTGCGGATTGTTTGTTTCGGAAAATTTAGTAGGGTTGGGCTTATCTGTGATATAATATATAATTTTTCGAATAAATTAGAACGAAATTAAGATATAAACGCGGTTCATTATTTTTCCCAAAATATTGTAAGACATTTGAAATGCGTAGAATAGCGTTAAAGTATTTATAAAAGCAAAAAATTGTAATTTTACATTTATATTATTAAATTACAATTCTAATTTGAAAAGTATTATTTATGTTATACCGTGCGTCTAACGAAAGGCATGCTATACTATATATACGACGCTATATATATATATATATATATTTTTTTTTTTTTTTAAATGAATCTGTATTTAAGTAGCTACCCATAATTAACGTGAATAAATTCATAGACACTTAAAATAACATTGTAAGTAAATAGTATTGTCCGGAGGGATACTCAAAAGCAGGTATACGTGAAGACAATCGACGTTCAACTGTCTTGTTTTTCGAATTGAATGTTATCAGTTTAGGTTCCTTCGTCACGGTATATATGGGCGTAAAAAGAATTTCGAGAAGCCATTAAGGGCTTTGTTTGCTTTTCTCCTACTTTCAAATCATTGAATGCAGTCTGGGACATTTCGTTATCTACAACTGCGCTCGAACAATTTACGACTTTTTTAATTAGTTTATCAGTTCTGCTTGCAACTTATACAGTATTTGCTTTACCATACTGAATGTCAGCTCAAATTGTGAAAAAGTTTTATGATAAATAAATTGCCTGTACAAAAATAAACATAAATAATAATAATAATAACAATAATCTTCTTTTGAAAATTTTCACATTTCAAATTAATCTCGTCTGTCCGCACGCTACTCTATATATATTTATATATCTATAAAATACCACGGAATTGCACTTGCCCTTGCAACTGCTTCAAGACTCCGAGCACGCCACACAAAATCCAATTATCGCAGTCGTCGCGATATACGACAAGCGTGAATCCATATTCTCCGCACGATCAACTGCATGTATATTACTCTCACTGCAGAGAACGAGGGAGAGTTTTTTTTCGAAACATGATGAAATTCTCTCTTTAAAATTCCGAGAAACTTTTGCGCAAAAATCTCTCGCCACTGTAAAAATATACATAATATATAATATCTACGTCAATCCCAACAAAAAAGAAAAAAGAAACCGCTTACTTGGCAGATCTACGCGTGACGTATATAAAAAGAGAGGGAGGAAAAATATATATATATGTATATATAAAGCAATCTAGCCAACGACCCTTTGCGCGCAACTTTAACGACGAGCAGTCACCCACGTTCACCCCCATCTCTCACTCTCTATCTCTCTTTCTCTTACGTAATTGGCGAATCGCCAGCAAACTGCGGAGCGCTCGGTTCCCGGAATTTTCGGAGAGGTCGAAGGGGTGATGGAATTGCGAATTTCATCCCTATATAGCTATGGGATATATATACACACATACACACACGCGTACCTATATCGCTTATTTCTGGGAACGTCACTCTGTATATTGCTGTTATTTCTGAGACGTCCCAGAACTAAATTTTGGTATATAATGCTATTTCTGGGACTTTTCTAGAGTCCTGACTTTGAGAGTTCGGCCACATGAGGGGTATTATTTCTTTAGTCAAGCGTCCAACTCTGAGCGTAAGGTTCCGAGACCCCAGAAATAATAGATAAAGGCGTGTGTGTGTGTATGCTGTTTCGATAGGGATGAGAGAGGAGGCAGCAACCCTGCTCCGGAATTCCCCGGTCTCTCCGTCTTTAAAGGGGATGAATATATATACGTACAGAACGAGAGAGCTGGTGGTGGTGTTTGCGCGTGGGAGGAATACGCGCCATCCATATCCGTTCGCGTCCTTTTGTCCCCACGTCTGCTTTTTCATTTTTCACGTACATACGCGCTCCCTGAAGCGACAGCTTCATCGTGTGTATTAAATCCGCAGACTGCGTGGCTGTGTGCGCGTAACGCGGGGGATATGAGACTGGATTGGCGAATTCATTTGCGAGGGTGATTGCGTTCGATGGTTTGTATGCATGTGGGTGTATTTGTGTGTGGTTGTATGTGAAGGAGAGTTATGTAAGGAGGGCAAAGGTTGAGATGAATTTTATATCTGATAAGTCGGAGGATATGAATGTATAGCGAAGGGGTTCGATTTTTATTGAAACGGGTAGAACGCTGGTTGGGTTGTTTATGAGAATGATGGTGAAAATGAAAATTATATGCGTTTAATGTATAAAGAAGTCATAAATTAGATTTTATGTAAATGGAGAATAGAAATTTTTTATTTGGCGTTAAAAGTAGAAATATTAATAACTTGATATAAAAGATAACATCTATGTATCTTAAAAAATAGTATGATATTAGAGAATTTATTTTATTTCCAAAGAAATGGATCTTCAAATGTTCGTGTAATCTTTTATGTAAATTATGATTATTATTATTATTATTATTACTTGACGATATTAGCATAAAAGTTTTATTTAAAAAAAAAGTATAGAAATAAAGAAATATATGATTGTGTAAAAGTCACAGTTACTTTTATTCACAAAGTAGATATCAAAATAGTAATACATACATTTTATGAGATTACCTTAATTACGCCATCACTTCTTTTGGTAAAAAAAGTTTATTTTACCCGCTGTATAAATTATCGTAATATATTTTCTTATTATCGATTTTATCAAATTGTATGGCATAAACGCCAATGCAGAGTCATCTGTTGAAAAGAAGCGGCATGTCCATTTGCAGATAAAAATCTATTCTTCCTTATCGACAATTTTAAAATTGACTAGAAAAATATATTGGCAAGGATCCTACATTTTTTCTACAAATCTCTTTATATCAAAATACTGTAAACTTTGATGTAGAGTTTTGTTATAAAAATATAATTATAAAGTTGGTAAATGGCACTTTTTTATATTGCCTTTTTAATATTAATTATGTTATGTCTAGAAAGGTTGTTAGGATGACTCTAGACTTTTGTAGTCTTTAATCACATTTTCAACTTTAGCAAAAGCTTCCAAGAAATCGTCTTCTTCTAATCCAAACTTTTTATACTGATGTAAAAAAGCTGAATGTGTGTAGGAATTCCATGCTTTGTCCACTATGCGATCAAGAGTATAATAGATCTGTGAATTATTGGTAACAAGTGCTAAAAATTTTTCTTGATTAAGAAGCTTTCTCTGTTGGCTTAAATAAGTTAGCTGATCAGAAGATGCTATCCAGTCAGTATATAAATCTTTACTTCGTAATTCATCACAATTCATAGGATCACTTTCAGTAATTTTACCTCGAGATATGAAAATATTTGCTACAGACTTACTGTAAGGGGAAGAATATTTTGAGCGAATTGGAACTTTTGTTTCTGTATCTGCTGATGTAGAAACTTTTAATGTTTGCTTCAAATGTTGCACATACATTTTCCAATTATAATATGATTCATATTGCATTAAGGAAGGTGGCATATATGGTGTACCTTTTATTGTTGCTAGTCTATAGCTAGGATGACAAGCTACGGTTGAACTTAAAAAGTTTGCATTGTACCACTTATCACTCACAGGCTGTAAGGTGGCACATAACTTTCTTGAAATGACATCGTTAATGTCAATTAATTTTGTTTCTGTATTTTTTAAAATACTGGTACATATTGTATGAATCTGCTCATTTTGAAATAAAAAGCATAAATCTGGTGCTTCACAAAACCTTGCAACTGTTAGCATGGTATTGTAATTTTGTACTCCCACTTCTCCAGATGAAAATGGCAGTACTATTGAACCAATAATACTTTTATTTGGAAATTCATTGCGTAATAAATCAACAGTGAAACTTCCAACTCCAGACCCGGTTCCTCCAGCTGAACTTAATAAAAGTAAGATTCCATCAAAACTATCTACCTTCTCTATTTCTTTCCTTGTTATTTCTAAAATATCATCTTTGAGCTGAGGTCCTTTGACTAATGAACCGTATGCCCAGTTATTGGCAGATCCACCACCAGATTGACAAATTAAATTTTGTGAGCGATATGTCCATTTGTTTTGGGTATTATTAGAGACCTTATTAATAACTTTATGTTCTGTATCTACTAATACTGCTCTAGCTAATCTCTTTCCATCTCTGTTTATACTTGTAAACCATTTTTCGAAGCTTTGTTCTGTGTAAGTACTGTTGGCTTGTTTTGAGATTCCAGTGTCCTTGGCATCTAAGTCGGCAGAGAGCTGTTGAAATAATGAGTGGCCCAGTTGATTTCCACATTGTCCAAATTGAATCGTGAGCATACCTCTAGTACTAATAAGAATTATATCTTGCACTTATCTTACTGAACTCCATGAAATTCTGTAAAAAAAAAAATGAGTTTATTATTCACAC
>JAWWEQ010016406.1:0-34363 GCA_035583055.1 Torymus tubicola
CTATCATCAGAATAGCAATTCGATGAGAGAAGCACACGCGCGTGTTTATTCGTAGCCGTGTAAAATTGCATCGCAGAGGAGCGCGCGGCGAGTAGTTATAAAAGTGGATTGCAGGGAGTTTATTTGAAAGATGAGGTTGTACCAGATAAGGGAGAGAGAGAGAGATTTTATCGATTTTTTATAGAGACCAATTCAAGGGCTATTGGTTTGATCGGTTTCTTTTTTAATGCAAAAGTTGTTATATATTTGAATTGTAAAACGTTTTTGTTCAACATGAAAATAAAAATCGGAAATTGCGTAAATGATTATTCGTGTAACGAGCGAAACACGTTTTGGTTTTCAACGATCGATTAAAATCATCTATTTTCAGCCTATAATCAAGGATTTACTTCCAGAGAAAGTAAGTTTCGAAATAACGCGCGAGGATATATACAACTCTCTTAATTTGCAGTATCCGCCGATATATTATTGCCCATAGTATATACTTTCAACCAACGCGTCGGTAGAATCCCGCTTAAATTACGAAGTAATCTAAAGCCTTACAAGTCTGACAAAATGCACTCGCAAATTCGAATCGTTTACACGAATTTAAGCTCGCGTCCCCATACACACGCATACAAATATCAAATGGATCACAGAGCACAGAGGAGGAGGATATATCCATGAAAATTTTTTTTTTTCTTTTTTTTTTCAACATATCCTCGATACATTTATTACACGCGACGTCCGTCCGACATTGCGCCCTGCGCGCGTGTACATTCAATTACAGTGAGCGCGCTCGGCATTTGCATGATTAATCGAAACAGCCGCACACACACATACACACGCGTGTTCACTCGCGCCAGAAGCGACGCGCACGTTTTCTCGACTCGCGTCGCGTCGCGAACAATGCACATCCACTCTCGCAGATGTGTATATATATATATATATATATGTATATACACATATAACATATAGTACATACACACACGCCGGATTTGCCCGCGAGCGCGCAATGAAGTGCCATCGCACGCTACGCGACACGTGAATTCGATTCTCTCTCTCTCTCTCGGTGCGCAGGCGCCCGCGTATATAATTCTCACGAGCTATATATATACGCGACAATGAAGACGCGCGCAAACAATAACTCGAATTACCTTGGCGCGATGTAGAGTGTGAGAGAGGGAGAGAGATGGGGCGAGTGCTTTTCAGGCTATATTGTGACGATTTTACGGCCACGCGACGTTTAGTATAATCGCGCGAGTGGGTGACTATGGGAAGTGGCGGGTATATATATATATGTACGCGTACGCGCGCGCGTCTAATTTAATTGGGCTGTAAAAGTGCGCGAACGTGATTAGATGGGTGGGTGAAGTGAGCTGTCTCGTTGGTTCATTGTTACGGGCTTGTTTGATTGTTTCTATGGGTTGAGCGAGATGTAACGGTATACGAATCGTGTAAATGCGGTTATAGAATGACGATTTGTTTGGTTATTATCGCGGTTTTTAATTTTTGTAATATTATATATATACGTTAAAAAGTAATAATAAAAATGCACATTTTAGTCAGTACAAAATAGCTTTTTATTTACTGGATGAAAGAGTTCATTACGGATACGGCGATTTAATAATAATATAATAATAATTGAAAAATGGATTTAACAGTATATTAAATAATAAAAAATTATTACCGAGATTTCAATATATAACGTAAAAATTTCAGAGAATACATTGTAAAATATTTTCACGGTTTAATGTCAAAATAAAGTGACGTAATGCGGGATATTTTCGTCGGAGAATTTTATCACTTTGGGATTAAATTTCTCGAATAATATCATCGGTAATACAGCGTGCGAAATTATTTATTTAACATGAAAATGAATTACAACGAATATTATTTCGCGTGATTTGGGAAAATTTTCGGGCGAACAATCCTTATGCACATTCGTATATATATGTATGAATTTAATATTATTACAAATGCGAATTTAATAAATATATATATTCCTGTATTCGTTAATTGTGTTATAAAATTAAAAGCTTTATTAAATAAACTTTAACATACGAAAATTTTTCACCAAAATTTCAGTTATTTTAATTTTAAATAATATCTCAGTTCATATATAAAAACTCAATAACTCTCTATTTTACATTACATTAAAAACAAAAAAAAAATATTTACCATTTTCAAACGATTCGACCATTTACCTTCCTGATATTTCTTTCTATTTACAGATTTTTATCTTAAAAGGAAATGAATTTCCTGCGCGTCAACACAGCCACGAACGAACTACTAAACAAGCAACTTTACAGCCTTTCTCATTTCCCTCCTAACAGCAAGCTCACACTCGCACGCGTATCCCTCGCTAAATCGACGGGCATTCTCCTCTTTCGCCCCTCTAAGGAAAAAAGTCATCGACGCCTCTTACACGCATTAGCATGCAAAAAAAAGAACACGCCCAACGTATATACCGTACAATCTATTACCCACCACGCGCATCTCGCGCACGCGCACCAAAGGCTATAAAAATAATGGGCTCTCGCGGTGGTGCGACGGTATTACGAGCATACACACTACGACGTCGTCGTCGTCGTCGGTAGCAACTTAACGGTCGCCGTTAAAAGGCCGTAATCCGAGATTCCGTCGCTTCGCGGCAACGGCGGTGCGGTGGCCACGCGTTTACTGCGTATCAATCTATCCGTTTATCCGGCCGTGTGTGCAGCGAGTATAGTAGCACCTGTGCGTCGCTTCTTTTACTCCTTCGTATATGTGTATATACGCGCAGAGAGATAACGCATCGGCACACGCGTAAGCGGTTATTCTAACCGTTTAATACTTTCTAGTATGTGTCATGCGGCGTGGGCAGTTTTAGAGCGATAGATATGAGAGCAGTAGCACAGTAGCATTTCGCGAGGCGCGTGTGTGTGCGGTTCTTTTCTTCGCGATGCAGGATTTATCAGGAAGGATCTTGTCCAGTACTTAAAGTTATACGCTCGAGCTTTGCGCGAAGTTCTTTTGCGGGCCGCGCGGGGTGCGAGGATCAGAAACGCGCGCGCGAGAGGTCGTTATTTGTATTCTGAAGGCTCGCGTCGTACAAGCGCGCGCGCGTACGTATATAGAGGAAGGAGAAAGCGAATAAAGCACGCGTGTATATATATATAGATGGAGTCTGATGGCGCGATGGGGTTTAAAGATGTGGTTCTTGATTTACGGGCGAGTTTTGCTGGGCTGTTAGTTTCCCCTCGCGCGCGGCTCTCGTTCTTCTTTTCTTTTTTTCTTCTTTTTCGAGCGAGCCCGCACGTGGAAATGCATTTTTATCGGAGGGGTTTTAAGATTACCAAGGTTTTTATAGGAGAAAAGTTTATTGTTAAGACCGTATAGGTGGGGTGTAAATATGTTTTTTTTTTTTTACATCCATGCGGTGGAAGCTCAGATATGTATATATATATACGGCGACTTCGTTTTTAAGACACCTTTGAAATAGCTGACGGATCGAAGATAAACAAGCCATTTGTTATACTTTCCCTTTCGTCACTTAAAATATATCTCTACGTTCTCTCGCTCGCATACAATATTCTCCGATTAATCATTCATCATCGGGGATGATTGACGCGTCTACGTTACCTACCCCAATAAATTATGCGCTACTTTACACCTTCGCAACAAACATAATCGAATAGATATATTATATCTCTTCTCACATTTTGGCATCGCTTAATCCGCGCCATCATTCTTTCACTTCGCATTAATCCACAGGTGTGTATATATATATATACACATTCGCGTATTGTTGCATCGTCTACACACAGCAACACGCCATTGTTCCTCGTTCCTTCGAGAGATCGAAAGTTCGCGAGCTCCTTAATAGTCTTTTCTCTATCGCTTTCGCCTTTATAGCCTCCTCACGCGTGATTAATCGCGACGCTCGCGCCCCTTTTGTTTGTCCCTTACTATACTATCGTGATGAATCGCCGCCTTGTGTAGGTAGTTATACGCGCTTCATTCTTTTACCCTTTCGTTTTGTATGTATATAGTCTACGTAGACACTTTAATTAGGTTAGATTTCGTCAGAGTTTCCACTCGTGTGGAGCTTAAAATTGAAAAAGTTTCCAAGTTTTTTAATTGCGTACGAGTGGCCGGACGATTAGGCGTCGATGATTCGTTAACGAACGCATTATGGATTTTCAAGGGTGAAAAGCTGGGTAAGGCTCGAGGTAGTTGGGGACGAAAGTTTGAAGGGGACCGTCGGTCGTCTACTTCACGGTACCCTCGGATGCTGACTTACCGTAACCCTTTTCGCGTGATCGCATTTGATTGAGTGTCCTTGCTTCCGTTCAGGAGAGGAGCACAAGTTTCTTTTTTTCTGAACAGATTCTGCGCGGTCTTCGAATACTTTATATCGTTCAAGTTAAGGTGCTGGAATTCTATTGATATAATGTTTTGTAACTCGTAATATAATCGTAAAATAAAAGTCGTCGATTCAACGAATGCCTTTATCATTTGGAGTAACCGTGAAGAAATGATATTGAAGAAAAGTGTAAGATCTTGTTTATTTAGAAAGATAACGTTTTATATTTCAACAGTTCTTAATAGTTTTGTTTGTACAACTCATTCTCCTGATTTTCCATTTTTAACCCTTTAAAGAAGAAAAGAAATACAAGCAAAGGAGAAGAAGAGCATTAATTTTTTGAAACAATTTAAAATGTTTTAATAAAGTTTTCCATGAGAATCATTCTTACAAGTTTCTGTGTCAATAAAAATGTTATGATAGCGAAACTCGAGTTAGGTAACTTTTACTTACCTTGGAAATCTGGCTGACCAACTTTTAAGTGATTGCTTAAAAATTTAAATTCCGTAGAAAGCGGTATTTCAGAAACTTCCATGTACTAAAACAGTGCGCCGACTTGCTTCGGGCTTATGATTATTTATGTTGGCTGTGAAACATCGAAGAAAAAAAAAAGAAGAACAAAGGCATTAAGGAGGTAGCAAAAAATAATAATGTCCTTGTTAAGGGAGTTTTGTATCTAGCGATTAATTATAAGGTTACTATTATTTAGAAAAATGAAATTGCTTCTGCGGTTACCTTGCCATTGAATGATCGATGCGGCAAATATTTAAATATCCCGGTATTCGGCTTTAAAATAGTTTATGGTTGATTGATGGATTATATATATATATAAACATACTACAGTTAAAAAACAAGATAATTGAATTAGGGGGAAGTTAATAACTAATAGAATATTCTGTATCATATTTAAATGGAAATAATCGAGAACGAGTTTATTAATTAAAGCATTAATATAGTGAAAGATAGAAATCGGTCGGGTATAAAAATATCGATTTTCATAAAGACTTATTGTATTAAATTTAATCAACTTCATCGATACCCACTAATATATTCTAAATTTAATTAAAAACTACTGGAAATTTTGTCACAACGCACAACTGATTTTTAATTCACCTTCGTCTGACTATTTTCGACTTTATTCTACTTAAAACAAAAGTGTTAAAAATCAAACTCAAAACTTTAACCATAAAAAATTATGAATAAGAAATACATTTTACCAGGACAGAGAAGAAATCAGAACAAAAGATATAAAAAAAAAAATCATCCAACACAGAGAAGTTTTTTTTATAGACATAAGGTTTTATTCGAATGTGCCATCATGTACATAGCTCAAAGCTTCGTATATCATCCTCACACACTCTCTCTCTCTCTCTTTCTCCCCATTTCTCACACACTTATCTCACTCCCTCGCACTTACACGTGAGTTCGTCTCCTCGAAGACACTTCAGCACTAAAAACCAAGCACACTCAAACCCTCGTATACACTTTTCCTCTCACTCTCGCGCACATATACCCGCACACACATACATACATATATACTCGCGCTACATGTCGTATCAATATAATCCTCCTCCGTCTACGTCGAACTCCGGAAAAAATTGATATATCGTACACAAGCTACACTGTCTTTCTCTCTCTCTCTCGTCGTCTCCTTCTTCTTCTTCTTCTTCCGCGCGGAAACTAAACCGCGACACTTTTCGGTTGCTGCTACTGCTGCTGCTGTTGGTGGTGGTGTAACAGGTGGCGGCGCTTTCATGGTTTGTCGCCACGGCGTCATTACGCTGACGCCCGTTCACGGGCCATTAGCAGCCCTCAGCCTTCACAAGCTAAGGAGGAGGCGCCAACGGCGGCGACGGCGGCATCGGGCGGTTTTAGAATAACGGCGGTTCTATGTACAACACTGTATATTATCGACGGCGGATCGAGCGAACCAAAGGTTATACATATATTTTATTTTTATTTTCTCTGTCTCTCTTTCTTTCGTTACTTTTTTGATTATGTCGTCGCTCGCACACGCGCATGCGTCAGTTTTGATTAGTATTAAAAAAAAAAAAAAAAACAATCAGCTGAATCAATCGGCACGCTATACGAAGATGCTCAATTAGCATTCCGCGTGTCGATTTATTTCTCTCTCTCTCTCTCTCTTTCTCTCTTTCTGTCTCGACGCCGGCGAGATATAATACCGGCACTCGCGCGAGCCATTTATTGCCGGTGCCGGCCGTTGAAATATTCATGAAATATGAAAGCTTATACCCTCCCCCTTTCAGTGCGCGCAGCCTCTCGATGGTCCCTGTGTATTGTTCTTTACCCTGTGTTCGCGCTGCGCGCAAAAGCCTGATTTTCTCGAGAGCTATGAGATGTATTTCTGACATTTTGCGAGTTCGTTAAGATTATCGTTGTCTTTAGTAGAATGCATTATTTTATTTTTTCAATTTGCTGGCTAATTCGCCTTTAGCTTTTATTTTTTTTCCTTGTACTCCGATATTATACGAAATATGAAAAATAATTCATAGTTCTTTGAAATCAAAATAATGTGAAACATTTCTTATTTGGAAAACAGGAATTGTTTATACCGTTAAATTAACGAAAAGCAAACATGCCAATTTATAAAAAATCTTTTTTATTATCTTTATTTTCGGGAATTATTAATTTAGCGTTTTCATTGTATCGATAGATTCAATTAAGCATTGTTATTTATATTTTTAAACGAATTTTTTTTATAAATATAATACGCTTTAAATTAATAATATTGATGAATACGCAGACTGCAGTGTGTGAAAATGCAAATAGCAACGAAAAAATAGAATCTAGCACCGTCGGCTGACATACTTTTGCATACTGGGAAAAAATAAATCCAGCGGGCGCATTGTTAAACATGATTTATTTTTTCGCTTGTTTTCATGCTCGCCTCTTCTTTTTTTTAAGCGCCAAATTAATCAATCGCACGCGACCGAATGACAGAAACATAAATTCAATCATTATTGCTATTCAAATTTAATGAAAATCTTTATTATACAACGTAAAATAGTAGTAACATCGGATGTGCCAAATTTCCAATATTAAAAAAAAAAAAAAACAAAAGAACTTTAATAATAATATGCTCAGCAGAATGTAAAAATAATTTTCCAACCTCTCAACAAACAAAAATCCAATACGCTCTATAAACTTCTTCCTGTTCGCAACGTTTTCTTTCTCTTTCTCTCTCTCTCTTTCTCTATACCGGCGATTTAGCGATTGATGGCAAAAGTCGGCGCACGGGCTAAAGTAGCGAGTATCAAAGTCAATTATCTTCCGGCCCTGCGCCTCTACTCGCCGGCTTAAAATAATCGGATGAAAGAGTTTACCCTCTTCGCTCGACTTACCCTTCCCCCTTCCTCTCTCTCTTCCCCCCTTTTTTCATCCCCCCCCCACGCTCTACAGCCAACTTTTTTCAAATGGAGCACGCAGACGTGCGCGTAAAGGGGCTTATATATCGTGCGAGCTGCGTATAGATATATATACGGCGAACAAAGCAGCGGCAAGCGCGACACACTCGGGTGTTATTTACAAAAGTGACGCAATGCCTTTGGTAAAGTCATTGGTTCCGTGTGTGCGTCAATTCGTTTTTTTTATATAGTATACGAAGAGAAGTCAAACATATACGTATATGATAACAATCGAGAGTACATAGGCGAATGTCTGGAGCTTAAAAAATTTTCTTTTCTCAGTATACTGCGAGGAAAACTTGTTACATAAAGAAATGGTATATATATGTGATGGAAAATATTTACTATACATCGAAGTTAAAATTTATATCCACTCTCTTTATCAAACATGTCAAGTATTTCTTAACACATCACAAAAAGAAAAACAAGTATATCGCAGAAAATCGCATTTCGCGCGTTACAGAAGCGCAACTCGTCGTTGGCGCACGCGCACAAAAGATATATAATCGCTATACTTGATCGGATACATTAATTTTTTGTTATCATGCAATACTCCGGCCACGCGGAATGGTATTAGAAAAATTCTTTTTTACAATGGACCAAGTTGAAAAAAAAATTTACACGCACGTGCGTATGGAGAAAGAGTGAGAGAGCATGAGAGTAACGGAAAAATCGCTGAAATTTTCTTTTTTTTTTTCAACGCACGGCCGTCCCTTCGCAATTGTCAATTCCACGCATTCCCTGATACACTTCTGTACAATAAAAGCTCGCTTCGCGTTCGTTCGGCTGGTTATTCGAGTTACAAACGTATACGCTTTTCATTATATAGTCTCATACACATTTACGCACGTGTATACGCTCGAACGAGAAACAGAGAAAAAGAAACGTACGCCGCACTGTTCATCTCACAATCAAACGTCGTACGCACGCGCATAATGCGTCGAAACAAACAAAAAAAAAGAACAATTCTTAAGCGAGAAAGAAAGAGAGAGAGAAAGTGAGCAAAAAACGATCGATCATTCGATAGACACACACACACTCTTTATCTTTCTCTCTCGTAACGAAGAGTTAGCTTCGCTCGTATGTGCTACGAGACACAAAGAGTATTGCGTATACAAAAAACCAACAGAAGGGGTATATCGCACGCTTTCTATACCTTCCGCGCGCGCGCCAGTTTCAATCAACGCTGCGACATTGTATACACACACACGTATGTATACGTACGCTTTCTCCCTCTATTAGCGCGAATCCAGCGATTATCCTATACCGGCTAACAACCCCGTTAATTGCCGCGACTCGCACTCCCCACACACACACACACATACAGTCGTGTGAATAAAAAAAAAGGTAATAGGTGTAGGTATAATTGGGTTATCGACACGTGTGTATGTGTGTGTGTGTGTGGAACGCAACGACGCGACAACAACCGGACGCAAAGTAAAAAAAAGAAAAATACAACAAGCGCAAATGTAGTCGCTGTAATTTTTCAATTAACAGTCCGTCATAAGCCGCCGCCGTTGAGTACATATATATATAAGTCTAGTGAGGCGCGCGTAAAAAACGTGCCGTGCGATTTTAATTAACGAGGCGGCGGCGGCGTCTGTGTTAATCTTTTTTCTTTCTCGCGTAGAATCAACGCGAGAATATGAGGCTTTTTCTCCGATGGATTGGCTAGTCGTTTCTCGTCTTTCTCTCTCTCTCTGTCTGTATGTATATATGTGCATACCAGTCGTGTATAAAATCAGTCTGCGTATACGCGGCTCTATATCTATCTACACATCGCCGGTAATACATCAAAAAAGCACGCGTGTGTGTGTGTGTGTCTGTGCGTCTAGCATATGGATATCGAATGGTCTAGACCGCAATCAGTAACGATGAGGGTAACAAGAAAAGAGAGAAGAGGTCTCGTATAAACAAGGTAATTCAGCGTGAAAGCCCGACATACGTGTAATATACACGACGCGTGATGTAAATCGAGTACGCGTACGTTTATGTGTATATGTGTTTGTGTCTGTGGAAGAAGGGATGAAAAGAAGAAGGAGATGAAGAAGAAGAAGAAGAAGAACGGTTCGTCGCAGCATTGATTGAAAGGGAGCACATCTCCACCCTCTGGCGCTTACATAATTTCACGCCTTCCTCCTCCTCCTCCTCCTCCTTCTCTTCTTCTGGCGCGTCCTCTCATTTCACTTGCATGGAACGCTCGCTGCTCGCCCTCGATCTTGTTGCATAATAAAACGCCGCGCGCCGTCCATACGTGGAAACTCGCACATTTTTCCAACGACGACGACAACGACTACGACCCTTTTTCCATCCGTCGTCGTCTTCGTCGTATATGTGTGTATCTGTATATATATATATATATATATATATATATACGTGTACACCAAGCAGTTCCGAGTCTCGCTGAATAATTTCCTCCTCCTTCCCCTACTACTGCTGCTGCTGCTGCCGCTGTAGCCTCTCCTCCTCTCACGGGAACAATGAAGTGTGGCTGCCGCCGCTGCTTCGTGCCGGTGGCTAGGTCGCCAAATTCTGCAACACAGAGGTAGAAAGAGAGAAATTCGTTAAATGCTCTTTGTACGTGAAATTTTTGTGTTGAAAAGAGAGAGAGAGAGAGAGAGAGAGAGAAGAGTGAAAGTATTGTTAGACGAGAAAGAAGGGGAATATAAAACAAATCGGCCGCTAATTCGTGGCGACAATGTCCGTTAACGAACTCTGACGAGTTCACAGCGCACCGCCGCTGCTGCTGCTGCTTTTTTTTGTTTTTGTTTCACTGCAGGTAGTAGTCGGTTTCTAGGGGTAGGGGAAAGTAAAGAGAGAGAGAGAGAAAGAGGGGTAGTAGCTGGATTTCCATCAGCGCGCGCGGGGTACTTCGAAAATGGGCGAGCTTTTCAGGCTGTTTTTCCTTTTGTTCCACAGGCTGCGAAATTGGTTTGCCGTTATACTGTAACACGTATGTGTATGTGTGTGTGTGTGTGTCTATGTATCGTGATTACATATACGTTGTGGGAAGTGGCCGAATGAAGGATGCGTTTGCGAGCGCGCGCCAAGCGGAAATGAGAAAATTAACGAGGTTGGCTTTTTAAGTGCTCGTGACGTGGTGATGGTGTGCGATTTTAATCAGGTGAGATAATTAGGAGTTTTATTGGGACGTGAGTTGACTTTGTATTATAGTGAGTGACGAGGTTTTTGTTTTGTTTTCGTCGCAGTGGAAGCGCTTTGAAAGGGTGAAACAAAAATTGTCTTTGTAAGAATATGTGGTCAAATATATGTTGAATTTTCCTCGATTTTGAAGATATTTTTGTTTCGTATCTGGATGATTGCACGTATTCGAACAATATCTCGTAAATTATTCCACCATTTTTGTTGGGACACGGATTATTTTTTTATTGATTTCAGATTTTATAGATGTTTTTTTTATTATATTTCTAATGTAAATAAATTATTTTTAAAAATGAAACAAAATTGTTACTACAAATCAATTTATTACCTTTTCTTTAGATAATTCCCACATAAATCATTATTTTCTCGAACCTCCCATGCATTTGACAATCTTTCAAATTTGTTTCTCCCGTTACCCCAATACACGTAAAACTACAGTACTTTCTCATAATGCAGAACCATTTTCTAAAACAGTGAAAAGCCTCTCATATCTTTTTATCAAAAGCTCGTCGATAAAACTCCCAACGATGCTCCCAGGCTGAGCTCTGACACACTTTCTCTCTCTCTCTCTCTCTCTCTCTCTTAGCTCTTGAAATCAAAGTATTGATTTTCAAAAAATGCTTCACTCTCTCTCTAAATATTTCAGCCGCGTATATATATATATATATATATATATATATACATACACACGTCTTATATTTCAGCGCATCCGTGCTCACGGCATCTGCATTTTATATGCCACGAAATTTGATACGGGAATTGGCCCGGGCCGCACCTCTCGTTTCTATTTATTATTCTCTCAGTGAGGCGCTCGCGCGCACGCGTTCACGTGCCTATATATCTCCACCCCCTTTCATCCCCCTACCAGCCGTCGAGTACGCGAGAGAGAGAGAAAGATAGATAGGACCGAACGAGTAGTGTCGGTCGGACGACAAATTAAGCCCTCGGCGTATTGCATTTTTCTCTCTCTCTCCCCCCTCTTTCGTGTCTGTCTACGTTACTTTTTTGTCTTGTTGGCAGCAGCCTCTCCCCCGCGTCAGGATGAAATTGATACACACGCGCGCGCGCAGACTCGCGTGTTTTTATATATATTAATGCGACGAGAGGAGTGTGAAACGACGTGGGCATCGGGGATTCAATTTAAATCTTTGATTAACCGACGTCCCTCGGCCACCTGCTATACTCCTTTCGCAGACCCACTAATTTCGTACTTTTGCCCAAAAGAACGAAGCATTTTGTCAGTGATTGATTCTTCGATAACAGTTGTGTATAGGCGATATATGCGCAGGTTTTTATTAATCGTTCCGGAATGTATCAACCCACCTCTATACCTCTTCCAAAATTAATAATCAGTTTTCGCCTGGTTATAAGCGCATCCACGCTTTATTGCATTTATAACTTTGCAGCAGTAGCAGCAGCCGAGTACGCGCGTGTTATTATATTAACAGTAGCGAGCCGCTCGCGTACTCTCCGACATTGTTAATATTTAATATCGCCGCTGTGTGTACGCAATATCGTACGTATATAGTAGCTATATACGCGCGCGTATATATATATACACTCTCCCGCTTGCTTTGTAGTTCGTTTTGACCTCGCCGTTTGAATAATAACCGCGACCAAAAGCACGTTCGCCCAGGCGTAAGATATTTTTAAGTTTTTGAGGGTTTTATATAAGTGTACATGGTGGGACGCAGGGTATTATGGAATGATGAAGTTTTATGATCTTTTGATTTTCAAAAGAAATCTGATTATGCTGTATTAACGTATTATACGATAAGGCGAAAAACTTATTCGTTTTTGAAATTTGATGATTTTTTAACGTTATTGCGATGAATTATTATTACATTTCCAGTAATTTGAATTGTTACATGATCAAACATACGTCCGTAGGTTAAAGTTGTTTTGAGTAACGTTGCATTAAATAAGTAGTGCGTCAAAATTCTTTACATTAAAAATTTGCCCTCGGCGCGAATACAAAATAGACGGATGTTGTTTTTTTTAGAAAATGTTATAATTTTAATACGAATAATTACGAAATATACTAATTATAATAATTATTATAATAATTACAAACATACGAGTTTAAATCAAAGTTTTTATCAAGTATTTATAGAAAAATCGTACAGCTTCACTGAAAAATTATTCTATATATATTCGAGGAAATCGAACTTGTTTCAAGTATAAAAACTTTAAACAAGTAATGTTTATTTGAAAAATTTCAATTTACTCACGAATATACAAATTTTTTTTTTTAATGTTTGAAAATGGATAGTGCATTTTATATACATTTGTAAAGTAAATGATATTCAATATTCCAACGCACTTTTCTTACTTTTAACTCCACCATCAAAATTCTAACAACCATCAATATTCTCATACTCCCATTCAACTTCCACATTCGAAAAATATCACAGATCATATCTCAATGCAAACGAATTTTTCAGTTTAACGACTTATACATTCTATACCTCTTCGAAATAGCCGACGAAACCACTTTTGCCAATTGAAACTCGCTTAAAACAATAACGCAGTTACCCTCGACCTCGCAAATTAAAAAATCATAGGCACTTCCTCCCATCCACGCGCGTACGAGCGCATACACTTCGTTATTCCCCATTTCCCCGACTTTAAAACCACCGCATGTGCACCCACATACACACACACATACACGTACACGTGGCAGTTATAAAGACTACACCAGTACTCTCTCTCTCTCTCTCTCTCTCTTGCCAACCGTCCAATCTCGCTTCCAATTTATCGCTCCGGCAAATAAACGCATCTCTCGCGGCTACTCTACGCAAGCCACATACATATATACGCATCGCGAGTCAGCTTCTCTCCTCCGCTATATATAGGGATCGAACTTCTGTCGGCGACTGTACGCAATCAGCTGCTAATTGGGAAATGATTGGAAGCTTCGCGATAGGCCCCCTTCGCCGAGGTTATAAACGTCAGAGTAGTGGACACATATTACATACACTCCCTTATGTACGTGTGTGTATGTGGCTATGGGCATATAAGTCACGTGGGAGATTTTGGAGAAAGTGCAGAGTGGTTACTGAGTTATGAGGGGGAGATTGTTATATGGAGGAAAAGAAGCTGAGAAAGTGGAACAAGGAAGCGATGGTGTTATAGGAAGTCAGTACAGTATTGATCGGTATTTGAGTCATTATAAACTGATTAAATTTGTTGCGAGAGTTGAGTTATAATTTTATTGTAAAGTGTCTTAGAAGGCAGCAAGCGGTGTGGAGTAGTTACTGTCAAAGTTTAGTCAGGCATTTATCGAATCCACGATTTATATAGATTATCATTATTAATTATCAACTTATTTCCGTTCTCTATATACAGCACGCAGCGCTTATTCCTCGATTTTACTTGAACTTTAAATAACGACAGACACTTGGAAAATTTTAACGGCAAAGTTAGCAATACCGTCCTACGTAGCCTTCCAAGTATTAACATTGTTTTATAGTACATTATCGTATTTTATTACAAAGTGTGATTGATCCATATAACTGGCCCGCAATAAAATACCACTAAAGTCCTTATCCCTCCAAGCGGCTCTAAGGAATTCCCATATGGCGAGAGAGAGAGAGAGAGAGAGAGAGAGAGAGAGCCGTGACCTCCCGACATTTAACGGCTTTCGAACTTTTCAATTATTCTCGCGCGAACGCTGTTAATTTACGATTTCCACGATCCGCAATAAATAATTGCTCGCGCGCTATATACTGTACGAGTCGTATAATCTCGCTGACGTTAATGCGTCGGTTGAAATTTTCTAAAAGAGAGGGAGGGAAAAATCATCTTTCGATTTGCAGCGAAGAACATTTCGAAAGTCAATTTAAAAATGGATGCGCGACGATAAATCAAAAATCCTTTTTGACGTTACGCGAACTTTATCCCCACGTCGTATATGTCTATGTGTATCTGTATATGTGTATACGTGTATATGTACTTCTGTACACGGTAAGTCCATAAATTCGCGATAGCGCTCTAAATTTTTAACTCCGCGAAAAACTGCGAACGTGGTATTTCGTAAAAGTAATGGTCGCGAAACTTACGAAAAAGAATTTTGAAATAAAGGATAATGCAAGCTCGTTTTACCGTCGAATCAAAAACGTTCAATCAAACGTATACAGCGCAATATTTGATATGTACTGGCACGAGTGCTTTGCAAAAAAAAACACAGATTTATAATCCCACGGTGATTTAACTTTGCCTCTAACACGTATAGCGCAAACAGAGATAACGCTCGTTCTATTAATTCGGGATAAAATTCAACGGCTGTTTTATAAAATTGACCTATTGTCCGGGATCGATCGAGCTTAATTTCGTTTGGAGAGAAAAAAAAGGAGAGAGTGATGAACTCGGAGTTATTAACGTTCCGAGTGCGCTTTGCAGTCGGATGGAAAAATATCGGCCAAACAGTTGTAGTCTTCGATTTTCCCTCTACTCGCTTGAAATACTTTATTTATTATTCACGTATACGTTTGACTGATAAAGAATTGTCGTGACAAAATATTGCAGTAAACAAGTGTAGCATGGATCTTAAATTTTCTTTACAATTCTAGAAAGATATACAAATACGAATGCTTGTATAAAAGTGTAAGCGAGAACTGCGAGTTTCGGCGATTCATTATTTTCGAAAAGATTAAAAGCTCTATACGTAGCTCTCGTATATATATCTCGTAATGTAGAAGATGATGGCAATTTCATCGCGCATTAATATGACTTATAATTCGAAAAGTAGCGCGATAAGCGAATTTGATATAAAATTTTCAGCACGTATTTTCGTTTTGCCCGGAGATGTACGGCACCTCGTGGGAGAGGGAAAGGGGAGGGGGGAAATGACCTGCTACGCTACTTTCAAACTTCTGCAACGACTTCGATTTGAGAACTGCGGGCTGACAAATTATTAACTCGTTCGCTTGAACGTCATATTTTTGGAATGAAATATTAATTTTTTTTTTTAAATTATAACTAATACGATCGTGAATAAATTAAAAATGAAATTCATTACGTCATAAAATTATCGTGACATTTTCGCCCAAATATGAATTATAATCACTTAAGTAAAATTGTTTAAACTTTATGACTTATATAATTAATAAATGTGTAATTTTGAATTTAATATATTTAAAATATTTATGTATTCATTGCATGAATAACTGGATTATTGATCGATTGCTTCCATAAGTTATACATAAATTACAAATTTTCGAAAAATATCATTAACTTATCAATAATCAACAAATCAATCTATTCAAAACCTACATAAGCGACATAAATGCATTACCCTCATACTACATTATTCAACCCACCCAAACTCCTCTCCAGCCTTCAAAATACCCTAAAAAAATCCTTCCCCATTCCATCATCACCATCACCATCACCATCATCATCATCATAACCATATCCATCGAACCAGCAAGCAAGCCTCTCAACTCAAAGACCAGCGAGCCGTCCACTCATGGCGCCAGTGGCGGCGTCGGCTGGCCAGCATGAGGAGCATCCGGCCGTTCCCAATCAATCGGGTCGTAGCCGGACAGAAGCTTCTCTCTCTCTCTCTCTCTTGCTCTGCTTCACCGCGCGACGGCACGTCCGGCGCGTTAATGCCCATCGCGCTGTATATATTCCCACCCCTCCCCCCCTTCTATACCCCCTCACCGATAATCTCGCTCTGGCCGTTCTCTCGCGATAACCTTCATTACGGGCCGTTTAAGCTGCCGCTGCTAGCGCCGCGTGAGAAGGAGGAGGTGGAGGCTCGTAAAACTAATTGCGCCGGACGCCACTGCCGCAGCCGCGTAATGGCGCGGTTATTAAAGAACGCGCGGGTGAAAGAGAGAGAGGGAAGGTCGCGCCCTTCTGAGAGTGCGTGTATGTGTGTGTATATATAGATGGAAGAGGAAAGCGGCTCGAGTGGATGCGCATGAGAGAGAGAGAGAGAGCTTGAAACTTTGCCGAGTACTGTGCGGTTGCGGGGGCAGGTAGTGCGGTGCTAAGGAGAGGAGAGAGGTGGAGGACAAATGTTACTGGGAGGACGGTGGGAGTGCGAGATTTTTGGATGGGACGTGAGTCTGAAGTGTCGGGCTGCGCATGAACCTGAGAGGTTGCTATGGTAATTTGCATCGCTTACTCTTTATGTTGTGTTTTTGTAATGGTTGTTTCCGTAATAAAACGTTCATCAAATGACAGTGATATAGTGGTAGTTTATTAGTAATTTTTTATTTTCTAACTAACGTTTTTTTTTAAATTAGTTATTTATTATCGCATTCCCTATTAGGGTATTAGCGACATGTTACAACTAATTAAAAATCATGTTTTGGTACAGTGGGGTTTGAACTGTAGGAGTAGACGGTCGTGAGTTCAACCTCCGCCACCGACAAAACCAGTAGACATTTTTTTGGAAAAACGTCTCCCGGAATTTAGTAGTGACGGGGACTTCTTATATCTAAAGCCACCGTGTATAACGCATAAATTGCATGAACAGTCACTAAAATTCAGCGAAGTATGTTATTCATTATTACAACTTTATACAAAAAAAAATTGTCAATCATATCAAACAGATCAAGCCATCCAAGCGTCATACAACCCAATTAAAAATAAAAAACCACGAAAATTTCCCATTTACCCTATCTCTCTATATACACACGACTATTCTACACTCGAGACCTTCTCGCAAATCCTCCCATCACCCCGATTAATTTACACGGAGACAGCCGTCAAGCTACACGTCTCGAGCCTATCCTCTCTCGCTCTCTACTCTCTCAAGGATTTCCATTTCCCGACTAATCACTGTGCTCAGGCAGCGTCAGCACGGCCAGCAGTAGTAGCAGCAGCAGCAGCAGCAGCCCTATACCACCGCGTGTGTACATAATCCCGCGGTCGCCGCGGAATATGGCCGACGTCGAGGGTCATCCGACTCTGAGGTCTCTCTCGTTATATTCGTGGCGGTAGCGGCGACGACGACGCAGACGCGCATGCATATACATGTGCCTTTCACCTAGAGAGAGAGAGAGAGAGAGATAGAGAGAGAGATAGAGAGTCTAATTCGATCGAGGCGCGCTTCGACGGCCACCACCGGCTGCGGTTGTAGCAGCGTAGAGAGACAGAGAGGGATAGAGAGCGTCGATGGCTGGATATGGTAGAGTGAAGATGCGGCGACGAGGTACGTGAGCGATGGGGTTTCGGATGGATGGAGAGATTTTTTAGATGGTTAATTGGATGGTTGAGGTTGTTAAGAGGAAAAATGATCGATTGCGGTGAATATTTTTTTATCATTTTTTTTGTTTTGGAAGAGTATTTAATAAACTTGGAGAGTGACTGATGTAGTTAGCTGTTGTGGATAAGCCTGTGAGATATTTGAGTTTCGTATAGGAATTTACGATTATTTGTAGTAAACGTTATTGTATCGCGTTAGTTTGAATTTTACATAAATTTATTTAGTAAATTTGGCCTAATCCTTAATGATAATGAGATTATGCTTTAAACTATCAAAATAATATATAAGAAACTTGAGCAATCTGCAGTATGGAATTTTTTTAGTATTTATAGTAAAACATTTGAGAGTTTAAAATAATATATAATATAATCGAAAGAATAGTAATATTCGAGAAAAATTAGAAGAATTCCATGACAATGGAATATATTTGTATCTTACGACAGTGAGGAAACTTCATATATGCGAGAAAGAAAATTAAATACCAGATGACAGGAATTGTTTCAATTTCACGAGGCATTTTTGCACTCCATACATAAAATTTTACGACTTAAAGTACGGTGGGTAAGGGAGGGGAAGAGGAAAATTCCGCGTATGCCGCTGACCCGAAAAACTCATAAAACCAACGTGCTCGAACCCATTTTGCGTTACATTTATGAGGGTTTAAATGAAAAATATATTCATTATGTAAATACGTAATTTAACACTCCGAGGAGATTATTAAATATATTTTTTTTATAAATTCAACGTATTACACTTATCAATTACAATATCAAACGTACACCAGGTTTATTTTTCACTGAACGATGCGTTGTTATTAATTTACTCGGGCGTTTGATGATTGATCGATAATTAATTTTGCAATGTACAAGTTTTTCTGTTTAGCAAAACCGATTTGAGCTTCAATAAACTAGTTTATCACAAATAGACATATATCCACCATTTACCTAAATAAATCAGATAATATCGACTTGATTAAAATTATCCTACGCATATGAACGTTTCCATCACAACTACGAATTACATAAACCCTCTTACTCCTAAAAAAAAAAAGTTCCTCTAATACCAGGAGATGACAAATCGCAGCATTCGCAGTAGGAGAATCATCGTCTCCTTCTTTCTCTCTCCAATAATAGAAAAATCAGACTTTTTCCTTCTGCACCTCGTTCACCAGCGAAGATTCTTTTACGGCCGCGATTACAATCCATAAAACATACGCGCGCGTGCTCCGCTAGAGGGGTTATAAGAGGGTTGCGATCTTTTACGATATCATCCGGCCGCTCCCTAATCCAACTTCTCGACCAAGACGACGACGACGACGACGACGACGTCGCTTGCTCGCTCGGTAGCACGGAATCCGTCGGAATTCGTTATGGAACTTTAAAGTTCCATTTAGCGAAAGTTTTGCTCGTTTGGCCGTATGCGGCTGTCGCGCGTTCTCCACCCGCCGTATATAATACGACATCATGATCCACGCGATGCCAGCAATATTCCTCTCGTTCGTTCCTATATAATAACTCAATTCGCGGAAATTTCTTTTACCGCGCGCGCACAGCGGTACAAACAAGTGTGAAATACAGGAGGTGTTGCGGTGTTCGTTATTTTTTTGTGGGCTAGCGAATTTAAAAGTTTGATTAGGAAATCGTATACGTGTGTGTGGTGTGGTTGTGAATGGGGTTTGTTTGGGAACGAGTTCAGATAGGAATGAAACGTTGGAGCTGGTTTAAATGGCGATGTTTGTTATGAATTTTCTAAATAAAGTTCTGTAAATTTCTTGATTAAAGTGCCACTTATTTTTCTTATAGACAATATTTTTAGTTTATTATCATTGTTAGTTTTATGTACATATTGTAATATTACGCCATAATTTATATATTTTTAGTAAATTTTGAATGGTCCGTTGATAATACTATATCATGTTTTACATATGTTATTTTTAGTTTTCAATTTTGTATTAAATACACGATTTACTCTTAATGATTATTATGATATTTCTTAATGGAATTTCACAATAAATGACTATTCTATTCCATTCTATTATCATTTGGTCCATTTCTATTTCATATATGGAAGGAACTTGTTTTTATATTCTGCTCACGTATACGTGTTCACGCATAAAAAAAAATTAAACCGCACTTTCGTGTTACAAAAAATAAAATCCTTCTAATATAACAATAATGAAAACAATAAACTATCGTACCATCCCTTTATCACCGTTATCCCCACATACTAAACCTAACCACATACATATATAATATACATACCTTCTATATCCAGCTTATAACAAATATTAAACGAAAATATAAAATTACACGAGTAAACAGCCACTAAACACGCCTCTGGCATCCGCAACGTAAATCAAAAAGAACGCGTATAGTGTACACGCACAAGCCACCTCGCACCGCTTAAAATCCAATATAATTCAAATCACACGCTCACAGTGTGCTCAACGCAATACCTCCAACATGCTTCTTCGCACGTTCGCTCCGTAATACATCCCAAATTCTCCGAAAATCACTTTTTTACAGCCTGTCGTAAATATACACACACACGCGTGCGGGTGGTTAAAGCTCACACGTAGCGTGTAATGAAACCCGCATACCGTGGTAAAAGTGAAAACAACTTCTCTACGCGTAAAAGAAGAAAGTATATAAAGATAATAACAGAGATATAACTAAGATATCGTAACCCAATAGATAACATAGATATATACGCGTACGCGTGCATACAGGCGTGCACGGTTAATTGCCAGAATTGATATGAGAGAGAGAGAGAGAGAGAGAGGGAACGAGGCGTCCCCTCGGGCGACGGCACAGCACATGATATCCTTGTCTTTGCCCTCGCGCGAGCGCGCGTGCACTTGGCAACGCGAGTATACGTCTGATAATACGCGGGATCAGCCAAGTTCGCGGAAGGAGAGATAGAGAGAGAGAGAGCTAAGAGGGCCTCGCCCGGATTATGCGCGCTTCTCTCGCGTCCCGTACTCCTTGCTGGTGGTCGTGTTCTCGCGGGTTTGTCACTCGCAGGGTACAGGAGGTGGAGGTTGGGTGATTACTCGGGAGGTGGTTTATGGCGGCAAGTCTGCGCGTGAGCTGGTATTTTCGGGGACGATGGTTGGAGCTGAATGAAAAAAGAGGGGAAATTATTTTTTTTTATATATGTGGTTGTGTTTGTTTCTTTAGATTATAGGTATATATATATAGAAATATATATATGCTTTTTGTATTTTTTCGTATTGAATTATCTAAAACCATACGAGGAAAGTCTGGCTGCATGAGAGTTTATTTCGAAATTGTACAGTAGAATACTGGAAATGCCTTGCCTTGCCTCTCGTTCTCTTTCTCGTTCTCTTCTTGACCCTTTTAAACTTTCAAATATTCCAAGAAACTTTTCAAATATGCCGGAAAACAACGTTTGCGTGCGCTCACTTCGCACTACAAATATATGTATATATATGTATACATATATTAGTCGTTGTTGTTGTTGTTGTTGTTCTTGTTAGGCGTGCATATTCCACGATATTTCTATGACCATCAACCTCTATTTGACAAACAACAAAATTAGAAATCCACCAAACACAGTGGAAAGTTACAATTCGATCTAACCCACTCTTGATTTCGTAAACAATCACTAGCAAAAAAAAAATCATCATCAACAGACTCCCCGTCAATGTAATCCATAACAACACGACACACAACCCACTGTACACGTTGCCCCGCGTACACAGACAGACAGACAGACAGAGGGTATACGGAGATACGATAACGAGTACAATAAACGACGCTGGTTGAATGGAATCCTGTAATCAAGAAATACCGTTACAGCGACTCGCGTTCCCCTTTACGGACTTTATCTGGTAATGCGAGTAAGTGCATATGCGCGGGAGACGGGGAGTGAGAGAGAGAGAGATCGTGTTCGTTAAATCTCGCGCCTCGCTCACTCCGTGCTGCGAGCGCGGAACCCGAGTAACCAGAGAGTAGGGGAAGGAAGTCGAAAGGGTGGGAGAAGAAGGAAGGAGGGAGGGAGAGGATCGATCGTAGAGCGTGGGATTTTGCGAGTGTTGTTGAATGAGCGATTCAAGGGGCGTGAGGTTTTAAGGTCGCGAGCTTTTGATCAGCTGACGGACGGTTGGTAGTGGGGGTAAATGTTACAGTGGTGAATTGCTGGTTTGATTGTTGTCGTTTGTTTGTATTTTTTTTTGTTGTTTAATAAGAATCAAAGAGTAATAAAATGATAGGTATTTAAATGAAAATTTTTTATCTTTCAAGTAGATATAGCGATGTTTGGTCAGCCGATACTAGTTGTAATTTTTCCAATCTGAATATTAAATTTCTTTAATGATATATATATCAAAAAGCAAGATATTATACCTCTCATTATAGAATTTTCCAGTAAAATGCATATTTACAAAGAGCATATCGACTATCCCCCGTCAAAGGAAAAAAAAATTCACAAAAATTAATTCACTTCTCAATTTCCCTCGTAAAAGAAAAAAAAAACACCTAAAAAATGTAGTTCAAAACGCTTCAAACACAATCCCCCCCTTTCTCTTTCCGTTATTCCAAATCGCATCCAAAACCCAACGACTCACTTCTCTCTCTTGCGCGTATATAGCACAATCGCTTTCCTGCCTCCCCTTCTTCCTTTTCCTCGTTGCTTCGTATATACTGCATCGCTTTGCCGGCTCTCGCCCTCGCCTATGAAAATTCCAGGGCGTCGTTTCGCGCCTTATACCCCACACGCGCGCATGCGCTCGAAATTGCGCGTTTAAGCTTCCCCTCTGCCCCTCGCTATACCATATATATATACACCCGTGTGCGCAAAGTGCGTTTAATTGGCCTCTCTCTCTCTCGCTCTCTCTCTCTCTCTCTCTCTACCACCGTGGCGAAATACTTGCGCAAACGAGCAGCGACACACACGCGGCAAAGGCTGCTCGTGCGAGAGCAAGAGAGAGAGATAAAGGACACGTGTAAATTTGCTGCTGCTGCTGCTGCTGCCACTGCATGGCTATACAAGCCGCACGGATCGCGTTGCGTTTAAGGCTGCTGCTGCTGCTGCTGTGGCTCTTTGTGCGAGTTAGCCGTCGTATATATATGTATATACGCCTTTGTGCGTTATTCTTCGGGCACCTTTTTACGTTACGGGACGTGCACCCAGCGTTCTTCTTTGTTTTCTCCGTTTTTTTTTCTTGTTTCTTGTATCCACCCACGAGCCAAGCTACTTTGATGCAAAGTCGCTGAATTAGAAAAGAAAAGGTATGCGGTGGTAGGATCGATTTAACGTTCAGTATATGGAGGATGGAGGGGAAAAAAATATGTTTTTGACGTTGTTGGGTGAACGCGTGATGATGACTTTTTGCTTTGGGCGGCAATTAGCTGAGAAGTAAACGCGCGAGTGAACGTATATATATGCGACGTCACACACGCGTCTCTCTCTCTCTCTCGTGCGCGCTTTTCATTAGAGCGCTATTTTTCATGCAAATTTTTCCAGCTTTAACGTGGATTTTATGCTAATGGCGCGAGTAAGCTCGCGAAAACTTTAATTATACGAGCCGCCGCGAGCTGCCGAGTTAAAAATGATAATTGTTTAAAAATTGTAATTTAATTGCGCTACGCCGAGGTGCGGCGGCCTGCACCACCCGAGTCAAACGTCGCAGTGTGCGAATGACGGATGTATTTCTTTTTTTTTTAGGAAATTGGGTCATGTTTGTCGCCCGTAAATGAGCTGCCGCTAAAATGATATTTTACTCACTCTCTCTCTCTCTCTCTCTCTTTAGAAGATTGGCAATTGTATCATTGGGAAGAGTGCGAACAGAATTTACTCGGATTGTTTATGAACCTCATATAGACATGGGAAACTTTTAAAATTTAAGTAGTATGATTTTTATCATCAAATTTATAAGCTAAAGTATTATGTACGCGATGTATGTCTGTAAAATGCATTTCTACAGAATTCAATTTGATTTCATTTCATTATACAATTATTATCAAAAATTTGTATCTATATGTTGTACTATAGCTGTGACTTGTATTGTATTTAGTTTATTTGAAATTCGAAGTGTAAAACAATTGATGATCTACCTCTGTACCATTTTCTTGGAATTTTGATCAGAAATAAAAATAATAATAATAATAAATAATTTCATTATATTTGATATCATTATATTTATGAACTGCGGAACGCTGTTACTTGATTAGGTCGTTCATTCAATGAGACAACCGCGATTTTGACAAATTAGCAAGTGCAAAGTAAACTTTATGTACAGTTAGAGTAAATTTCATTATTCAATTCATATTGGGATTTTTAGATATTTCCTGGTCATACTGTGGGAACTTTCTCTCTTGTACAATTTCTAAAAGGTCTAGCGGTAAGTGTCAACCAGCCAGGTGACATGGCGATCGACTGGAGGTTAAGCACGTTTCTGGTATTAAATTTTTACATCATTCATTTTAAGAAATTAATTTAAAACTCTAGTTAAGTATCGAAACTATCCATTACAAACCAAACATCAAGGTAAGAAATCAAATGGAAATACTTTTCTTTCTAATTTAAATTTTCAACGTAACAGAACCTTACTATTCATCATATTTAATCATCCATATACCTACTGAACGATAATAATATCAACAAACGAAATACCCTACTAAACAATAATAGAAACAAAATATAAAAAATAAAATCATCCAGACAATTCCACGATTCTATTGTTCGTACCGCACCGAATTACAAAAAATCCAATAGCCCTAGGTCTAATCACTCCACAATTAACTCACCTCCATCCACTCTATCTCTCCCCCTCCCCCCTTTACCCGCAGAATCTCATTACGACAAGCTTCTCTCTCACTCACTCACTCCACACTCTCTCACTCGCGAGTATACGCGCGCGCGCGCGCGCGCATCCTCGAGACTAAAAACCTCTCTACACTCGCTAGCACGTTCGAGCTAGCTAGCGCGTCTCATTTTTCGAATTAACGAGTAGGCGATCAAAGTGTCAAAGCCGCCGCCGTTACCGCCAAACCACGTGAAAGTGTCTTTGTATCGTGTCAGCGTCGAAATCGAGATTTATCGCGATTACAAAGGCAAAGCGAGTTGCTAGAGAGGAGGGAGCTGTAACGTGGGTGGCATCGAATTGGAGCTCACTCGCGTGTATAGAGGAAAGAGAGAGAGAGAGAGACGAGACGAAGAGGAACGAACGAACGAACGAACGAAAAAAAAGAAGAAAGAGAGAGAGAAGGAGGTAGTATAGTATAGGGTGGAAAAGCTCGGGGAATTGTCATCAGGGGACTCGCCCCGAGCGCTAAAATATTCCCAGCGGCTGATTTCTGCGCGCGCTGCAGCAGACTTTTCCTCCTCCGGTCTCTCTCTCTCCCTCTCTCTACGTAACACACAGCAGGTCGTTTCCATATCTAACGCCCATCTCCTCTCTCTCTCACTCGCTCTCGCTTTCTCTACCTTTTTTCTCCCCTCGCTCCCTCTCTGCTACCGTCTCGCGCGCTACTCGTCGACCCGTTTGAAAATTTCCTGCCTTATACACGGCGAGAGAGAGAGAGAGAGAGATGCGCGTGGCAGCCAGCGTAACGAAGATTCTTTATTACTTTTTTCTCCGGTTCAGCGCGCGTTAAAATATGCTCTTTGAAATTTCCATATCCTCCATCATCCGGCGTGCCTTTATTTTTTCCGCGCCGCACTTAATCTCGTCCCAGAGAGAGAGAGAGAAAGAGAGTGCGAGAGCCGTATTTTCCGCGAAGAGAGCCACGGGTATTAACATTTATTGTTAGGACCGTAAACGCGCGAGATTCGGCGTGTATATATATATATACGCTTGTGCTTCGCCTTTTGTAAAGGCGAAAATGTTTGCTCTCTCTCTCTCTTTCTCTCTCACGTGAGTATGAGAGGTATTACGTATAGAGCGTAGAAACTACTTCCGGCACTAGCGTGCTTTTATTTCACTGGTGCCGCATGCGCTCGATTGTTTACGCGCGGATGTATATTTCAGTTGCGCGCGCGCGCGAGCTTTTTCGCTGTTGTTCTGGTTTTTTTTTTCCTTTTTACCCTGAATGAGAGCAAGAGAGAGATGCCGGCCAGTGTGTCTCGGGATCTCGGCTTTGCGGACTTGATCGTTAAAATTATGCTGCTATACTGCCACTGCCGCTGCCCACTTTACTGCGTTGTTTTGCGTAATGCGCTCAACAGAGAGAGAGAGGGAGAGGGTTTTAGTAGGAGAAAGAGAGAGAGAGAGCAAGAGAGTCTTAAAAATTCGAGGATATTTAAAAAAGGCGCGGTAAATCTTTTAGAGCTGTGCTTTTGTACGAGCGCGCGCTCGCGAGAGCCGCGTGTTTATGGCTGGGAATTAAGGAATTAATTATGAAAGCGCGCGCGCGCGCAGAGCGTTCGCGAACAAGCGAGGAAGGAAAAGCTAAAAGGTTTTGGTAGTTTTGCGCGTGAAAATTTGAGAATCTAATCCTGGGATTTCTAATGTTCCCTTGGTATTAGTCAGAACATTAAAATAGACGGAATTTTCGGAACTAAGGAGCTTAATAATTTTCGATGGAGAATCTTCGAAGTTAAATAATAAATGAACATATTAAACTACTTTTCTCCATTTTTTTTAAATGGAAACTCAGTTTAGCTTCGGCGCAATAACTTACACGTACTGTTCTTAAGAAATAGACTCGGTCTCGATGTTTACAAGACTCGGCGCACAATTCAGAGAGTTCGAAAACTTTGTCACCGAAGCCCACTACCTGCGGCGGTGGCACGCGTATCTTTTTCTTCGTACCCGGAAGGGAGGCAAGCGATTTTCACGGAAGTTATTATTTTTGCGATTCGATGGGACAGTCAAAGTAGCTACAACTCTCTATAGAATTAACTGCAGCAGCAGAACAAGTCGATAGATAAGAAAAATTACGAATTATTAGAACAAGAATTACTTTAAATAACGCAGGCTAATTGAGCGATGTCTAATAATTATACACGCTTAAATTACCTCCAAAATTGTTTAGGGTATTATCCATACTCTAGGACTCGATAGTCGCGGTTATCGGAGAACCTCAATGGCTGCTTATATTATAGAAATTAATAGATCCGTAATCCAAATACCGAAAATCGAAGCGAATGGGATTAGCGCGTTTCAAGAATACCGATAAATAATTATAGCGTGTAGAGAGTAAACGGCGGGTCGGATTAGCGCCAGCAAATCACGTATAGATTCAAATCCAATCGGTAATTGTATACGATAAATAGTTCAATCGGCGTTTTTGTTGGGATGCGTCCAGCAACGGATCGGTTGAAATGCCGTATAGTTCGATCGACTGAAAACAATCGATAACGAAATGCCTGGTTACTATAATACCCTAAATTCTATAATCTGTCAAGATTTTTATTAGTTTGTCCAATAAAAGGCTACCATCGGATGCAGTTTACTAATTACATTATTGCGGAAGCTTGTTAAATGGTAAATATAACTATTTAATTTTGTAAAGTAGAGCGTTACAGCAACCCAAACGTAAGGGATGACAGAGTCGTCAATGTCTCGCCGCGGGGCCCTTCGCTCATGTCTAATCACGAAGCACAGGTGTGTGTGAGTGCACATGATAGCCACTAGCTCGCAGTTGGTTCCATACATACCCGCACATGTATTTACATGCATCAATATAGATCCTCTTCTCGGAATGGAACAGATTACGAAATTGTATCTCGCTGGTTTATTCCAAATTCTCTCGTATAGTTTTCCTTTTAGACCCTTTTTCTATACCCCGAACACCAGGCTATATTTTCTCCGCGATACGTTGAAACAGTAATAATATACTAGCAAAGCTAGAATTATTTTTCGTATATTTCCACGACGAATTATACCAGCCGTGCGGTCTCATTAAAGTAATTACGGAACTTGACGCAAGAACCGAAGCAAGTTTGCTCTCCCATATACTTTTTCCAAAGCTTTTCCTCCCCCATCAACCCTGAAGCTTCGCGACGAATTATCCCACTGAATGGGAAGTAAAGTTGACTGACCGTTAATTGAGTTGTTTATTTGCGCCACTCACCCGAGAGAGAGAGAGAGGGAATCGCCTGAGTTAATTGTTTCATTATGCGAATTGTTTGTTCCGATAAGCGCCGTGGAGAGAGAGAGAGAGAGAGAGAGAGAGAGAGAGAGAGAGAGAGGGAGGAAAGAGAGAATGAGAAGGTATAGCAGAGACGGAGAGAATTGTTTTGCATGTAACGGCGTTCGGGTGTGTAATTAGGATAGCGGTTAATAATAATGATCAATTAGAGGGTGAGTGAGGGTGGGAAGTGATCGTTTTAAATAGGCCAGGCCGAAATTCAATTTAAAATAGGGGACGCGACGGGTGTGGTGGATGCGCGATGCCGCGGGCGTGACTGGCTGCGCCGATCGTTCCGCGGTGGAATTAATTAAACGACTGGACGAAAATTCGATGGCGAATCGAGTGAATTATGAAATTTTCAAATGTTGAAGATTCGTTAGTATAGAATGAAAAAAAGTAGTTGAGCTTCATTTGAAAATTTTTATTTTTTATTTTATTGAGTAATAGTTTGATTATCTAAATTTAAGGGTGTAGCTGCACTTGTTTATGCAAAATATCGATAGCTAGTTAATTACGCGATTAATCTATTGAATTTCCAAATTACACCCGCAACCGTACCCGCCTTCGCGTCTATTCCCAGCTGCTTATCAAGTTTTCACCACCCGCATCTTACGAGAGTAATTATCACATAAAAACATATCCCTCCTCTCTCTCTCTCTCAGCGCCAGTACCACCACCACCGCCACAACCACGAGATATCACATTTATTCATCGTCAAAATAAACAGACAGCTAGAATTCCTCGAGATACTCATCACTCTCTCTCTCTCTCTCTAGCGTTCCTTAGAGATGCGGCTTCTGAAATTGCCTCTCGGCGTTCAACTTTTCAACGCCCACACGAGAACGCGACTCGATGCAGGAACATATATATATATATAGTCGAGTTCGCGGCAGGCGCACACATGAACGGTGAAGTTTGCAATCTCGAGCCTCCTCTGTGTATATGTGTGTGTATATATACCTATGCGTTGCTTCGTTTTCTCGCTTTATTCGAACCCTCATGCGCCGCACCGTTGCTATTGTGTGTTCCGTATTATTGTTTCCGCGAGCGTGGAAAAGCTTTTTTTATTCCTTCCTTTTTTTTTATTTCTCAAAATTTCATATCAGGCTATTGAAAGGTGATTGAGTTTTTACGCAGCGTATATAGATTGTACGAAGGGTTAGAGAAATTGCAGTGTAATTGGGTTATGTGTAATTGGAGCTGTAGATCGAAGTAGTTTGAAGTTTCCAGGTTGGTAGGTAGGTATATAGTAGATGTATAGACTAATGGTGCGCGGTATGAAGGGAATTCCAAACTGTTATATCCTCTTCGATTTTCTCTTATTAAAGAGAGATAATACACGATATATATAGATAAGTTTCATTATATACCTACGAAGTACTCCAAGGAATATCACTGAACTAAAACGCATTAAACTTCGAAAAAAAAACCACAAACCTCTCCTCAATAACTATCCACTTCCTTGTTCCTTCTCCATATTCAATCCTCATCCTACCTTTTCAGCTATCATTTCAACCACCCAGTAGCAACGACAACAACAACAACAACAACAACGCAACCACGACTCGTTCATCTCAGTCTAGCGCAGCGCTACACCAAACCCATAAACCAGTCCGAAACTGCACGCGCGCGCATATATAGCCACATCCACGCGCTCTCTCGGCTTTCGATTAACGGCGATCTGCATCGAAAAGCATCTCTCTCTACGCGGATATGCTTCACGCTCTACCGATATCGGCTCGACGAGACGCAGCGCTTTTATATATATGCGGGCGGCGCGACGCTATCGCAGGAGGTTTGATATTACAAGAGAGAGGGAGACAGTCTTTGTTTTATCGCGCAGTAGCAGCAGTAGCAGCGGCGCTTTGTTTTTATTGCCAAGATAATGCGCGCGCTCCGGTGTCTTGATTGCACAGGGGGCGATGTAACGGTGGCGGATATGGGAGAGATGCGGGATGTGGAAGGGGAGTGCGTTGGAGATGATACGAAATTAGGAAATGTGCCGGGGGATATGTGGATTAGTGGATTAGTAGGTGGGGGGTGAGAGGGTAATGATGAGGTTTCGTATGGTGTTGTTATGGGGTACGTAAAGATGTCTAATTATCATAGTGTGTGTGTGGATTAAAATAGGCCTTGTACATATATGTTTCTGGATATATAAAGGTTCTTAGTGAGACTTTTTATATGGAGGTAAATTTTCCTTGTAGATATATACTTATATATATATATGTCAACGAGTGTGTTATTAGATTTTTAATAATTTGAATTTAACGAAAAAACTTTCCTTTTTATTTCGATATTAATGATGAATAAACTTCATAATAGCACGATATTTATTCAATATTACTGTTTTTTCATATTCAACGCACGGTACAAGTAAATATGACCTAGTTCAGTCGAGTGCGTCATTTAAATGTAATATTATTCATTTGAACGAAGAAGAAAAAAGGACAGAAAAAAAAGAAGTTTAATACAAAAACATTTCTTAAACGAGCTCTATAAATATTTAAATGAGGGAAAAAAAAGTCAAGCTCAGTCAGACATTTGCTTCGACCGTCACTTTAATGTATATAATAACTTTCTTTTATCTCTTCGTGTCAGACGATTTTCCTTGCCGCGTAAGCCCAGGCGTTTCGTGAATAACTATGTTAATGAGGAAAGATCGCGCGATTCGGAGCGATTATCATATAGCGTGAGTGTTAGAGCGCACACGTCTCCTCCTTTCTTCTTTCTCTCTTTTCTCTCTTTCTCACAGCGAGTAAATTAGTGTTTGACATTCGTTTTTTCACTCGACTAGATATTTCATGCCAGTATGATATATATATATAGCTGCGAGCTAAGCGGTACACGAGTGCACGAGAATTTCTTTATCGTGTTAACAGAATACGGAAGTACGTATTGTATAAAGCCAAATTTTCACGTTCTACGTTTAGTCACCGAGTGAGCCGTTAAAATTAGTGTCAGATCGAAGCGGTAGATCGGCAGATTTACATATCGAATTATTCGGAGTAACTGCGAGGGCTTCCTTCGTTTTTTTCCTCTCTCTCTTCTCTTAATTTTTATTCTCTTTGTATAAGCGCCAATTCCCTGGGAATATTTTAATGCTCGATCTGGCAGAGAGATATTTTGTATGTGTGTGTGTGTGGTTGGGTATATATATATATATGTATTGAGGTTTATTTATTCGATATAAATGTACTTCGTTTCGGCTTTGTTTGCGAATAAGTATAAGTAGTAGTAGTAGTTTCACGAACATCGAGGATTATTATTTTCCTGAAATAATAGTGGGCTAAATAGGGAAAGCTTTTGTGCGATGCTTAGAATTTCATTAATAAAATAAACGAGAGAATTACACGAGGCTAATTGCAATTAAAGCATTATGCGATTCGCCGGAATTTAATCAAACCGCGAAAAGTAGCATGAATAAGTAACGTCTGTTTGAGAGTACTGTAGCTAACTCAATGAAAGCCGCGAATTAGGAATGTTTCTTTGTACAAGGAAAGGGATAACTAGGCTATTGTTAACGCTAAAATAAATTTAAAGCATTATATGTATTTTATTAAATTGACGATTTCGTATATAATTGTGTATTTTATTTTACTCTAAAGTTCAAAGTTGGTATACAGATAACAATAATAGTAGACGGTATTTGTTTCGTTTTAAATTATAGTAAAGCAACTCGTAAACTTCATATCCATATACCTGGCACTATAACTTTTTCTAAGCAAATATTTATTGAAAGATTTCAATTCCGATAACTTTATTATCTACTTCACGATCCGGAACCATCTACCTGCAAGCTAAACAATCGCGCACTCTCCACAGATACCAGCGTACGGGTAATTTATCAAATCACAAGGCCCCACGTGTTTCGCTATGATCATGATTAACTACAACCATTAACAATTCAAACACACATGACGTCTCACTTAATTCTTACCATTCCCCCTCTCTGTTTAGACGTAAACTTCCCACGTATACGTTTCACAACTATGCACGCGCATCCACCGAATATTTTTCATCAAATTGCCGCTACGTGCTCGAAATTAAGCCTTCCTCCCTGTTCCCCTTCATCGACGTACATCTTTCTTCCCCTGGTGTGAACCAAAAGCCTATCCTCAATCTAGCCTTATCTGATTCCGAGAATCCCGCGGACCGTAGTAACCGCAAACTGAGATTTTCACGCGTGTTAAAAGTATACCAGGGGACGTTCGAACGGAAAAAAGGAGGCTCGAATTATGTGAGTGTACTGATTAAAATTCCGTTATGGTGGTTTCCCTGTGGGTACGGTAACTGCGAGCTTTTATTGCGCGAGTGGTCAAACCGAGCTGGTTGTTAAAGTTAATCGCGCACTTACTGCTGTAATCATTATTTTATTTTTTTAAAGTGCGAAAACAGAATCGCTCCCAGTATTTTATTTTACGATAATTGACAGTAAAAGTTACTACGTTTTTAAGGTAATATAAAGAACTAACAACCTTAATAAATGAATAATTTGGAAATATACGTATATATTTCATACAATAATACTCTTAGAATTCAGCACTCGGAATCCTTGAATTGCGAATCCTTCATATCATACATATCCACAACCATTCGAATTGTAAAGTAGCATTATAGAGCAGACAGAGAGAGAGAGAGAACGCACTATCAGTACTACACTATACTTCTCTACCGCACTATCATCATCTTTTAACTGCAACTCGCAGGTATTATCCTCACCCATCGTCTCTATATACGCAATGCGTGTGTGGCTATTTAATGACGATGAGCCTATACCTACCGAGTGAACCACCACCCAGCAATCTGATTATTCCCAAATGGGAGGAATTAAGTAAATGGTCGACGCGGCAGATCAAAGCTTTTAGTCCAATGTGTGCTGCCACCATCTATTCTATTGATATATAAGTAATTATTCGCGCCGAAATATATATCACGTGATTAATACGATCTTTAAATCTCTGTACTTTCTCGCGCGCGTAACGTGGTACTGATAAAAAAAAAGAGAGAAACCCAAGTTGGCGCTGCTTGGTGATAAAAAGGAGAGCTATATTTCAATACACTCGTAGCGTGCGAACTAAAGCAAATCTTTCGCGAGCCATTAAACGCTCGCCATGGGTATTAACTTTACGTTGGCAATGATCAGAGTCTATCATTTTTTATCTCTATATATCTTAATTCCTCTCCGGATTCATCGGTATAAATCACGTGAGTTTTCTTTCTCTCTTCTCTCTCTCTTTCTTTTTTTTATATTTTTTAACAAAACCTCCACACCATGAATATACATCAAACGGAAACTATATTTATTTTCCTCGCGAATAGTGGAAATAACAGACCGCATTTCGCTGACTGAACGAGGAATTTTGCGAAAATATATACACAAAGACGCGAAAAAAGAGAGAGAGAGAGAGAGAGAGAGACAAAAAATCAATTTACCGAAAAATCAACACAAAAACTACGGTATATCTATATCCTCTTTTCTTTTATTGCCTATGGACGCGATACAAGTAACAACGGGTAAAAATACGAAAGCGATATCATCATCCTACGCGAGGAGTGAACAATCGCTCGACTCCTCCTCCTCCTCGTCCTCCTCGAGACGCTTCGCCACATTGTTTCATTCCTCTACCCCTAGCCTTCGTCATCGGACAAAAGACGGCGCGGGGGCATAGTTTTAAAACGCCGGACGTCTAATCGATCGCGCTTGCTTTCGCTGGAACAATGCGGGGGAGACAAGTTGCCCAGTCTCTCTTTTGCTGGGGTTATTTACTTAGCAATCCGTCGGAATTTTTCAACCCTCCTTCGAGATGCGAAGCAACCTGGTGTTGTTTGAGATCTTTCGCTCGAGCATTTCATGCCGGTTGCCATGATAATTTTTATGGGAGCCAAGCAGTATTGCGCTTATTGTTCTTGCTGTTCCGATGACAACCTCGATAACAAAGAATTTTCATGGTAACTTTTATATAGTATAGAACAATATCGGTAATTCTCGGCTGACTATATTTCGACTGTGACTACTTAGAATAATTATTTGTGCGAAAACATGAAATACATATATATATATGGGCAGTTCTCAGGTGAATCGAGAGGTCAAAATTTTTTTTTCTTTTAAAATCACCTAAATCGC
>JAWWEQ010016417.1:0-34345 GCA_035583055.1 Torymus tubicola
AAAAAAGGTCTCTTGTGTTTATCGTGAAAAATGCTTCCCTGAAGAGTTATAAATTAATCAAAATCGGTCAAAAATGTAGAAAATGCTAAAAGCATCAACTTTGACCCTCTACCACTAAAAAACTAGAAGTGAAAAAAATCTGAAAAAATTCAAGATAACATACGGGATGGTTACGAAGCGATTTAGGTGATTTTAAAAGAAAAAAAATTTTTGACCTCTCGATCTACCTGAGAACTTCATAAGACTTTCATAATTGGGATAATAAAATACATTTTGGTAGAAAATTTTAAAGAAAATACTTGTTTTACAAAATACATCGAGTAGCTATATACAAACATATTTTGTTTTCAAATTTTATACAAAGAAGTATATCCGATAGTGAAGTAACGTTTATAATAATATGTTTTATTGTATCTTCGGATTTAATTTTATAAACAAAAACATGCTCATTAAAATATTCGTTTTCATATTGCCTCATTTGTAAATGTACGCTTTGTTCTTTAATAAATATTTTAACAAATTTGAAGAAAATAATGTTATTCTGTTGAAAACAGATTTTCAACATAAATACAATTCAGTAAAATCTTTTTAGAAGGTAAAATGTTGGCAAGTAATAACATAAAGTAAAAAATGTCGAGCAACTGTATTTCATTATTTGGATATAAGGATATAGATACATTAATTTAGAAAATGACCTACTTTTTACTATAATCTTAGTTAAGAAATCAGATTAGATTTATCAATATCAATTAGTACTACAGATTTAACAGAAACAAACTAATTATGCATCAATTGGAACATTAAGATTTACGGATCACTTTAGATAAAAATTACAAATTTTGATTTTCATTGGTCCTTGGTCAAAATATGAATCTAGCCAATTATAATGATAAATCTAATTTTATGTTGTTTATCAGCTTCTGATATTTTTAAAAAGATATATCATTCTAATCTATAGTTTAATCGATGGTGAAGAACCTATTGACAATATTTTCAAATATGATCTAAAATCATTCTCAAGTAATTCTCCATGCTTGAATGAGTATATATTAAGTTTAGTTTTGTATATTCTATACTATAATATGATTTAAACTGTAAATGTAATTTATCTCCTAAATTAATGTATCTATACTATATTTAGATATTAAATATAAAATAAATTAATTTTATTTTAAATAATCTTAACATCTAAAATAACTTTTCTCTTACACGGTAGCAGATGCAAATGTATACTAATAATAAAGCAAATATTTGTAAACATGAAATTTTACATTAGGTAACTTTGCGATAACTTACTTTCAAACCTTTTAGTAAATTGGTCAAAATTCCATGTTTTCAATAATTGCCTTGTAAAATCATCCATTGTTGTTTATAACGTACATCAATTAGGACTGAAAAAATTGTAGTTTTCATCAACGCACAAGTTGCCTTCTTTGTATTCTCGATGTGGTCAAATATTTTACTTGATGCATACGAAGTTATTATAACATTTGCCTATTAGTTGATAACTGACAGTCAACGCAACAGTATTTTTCCCCCGTGCATGTCCTATTTTGAAGAAAAATAATTTTTATCAGTACGACCCCTATATAATTTACAAGCGTATAAGCATGTAATACGAACGCAGCTATGCAGTTAAACACACGGAGATCCAGACGCAATGCATATATATCTTAGAAGCCTCTTAATCCAAACATCACACCTACATGCATTTGTCTTAGCGATGGATCAGGTGCTACAGTGCTTGACATGTACGCATGCATCGGTCCTCGCAGCCACTCCGATCTAATTCTTGTCCCTGCTATTGGCTTATGTAGGCAAGTTCCGAAATTACCCACCTCTCTTCAAAATAGGCAAAGGCGGGATCCTCTTCGAATGCTCTATAAATGGGCAGATAGCAGCGCGCTGAAATGCGAGGTCGAAGGCTTTCGGCTCGCTTGCATACTCACTCTTTAGGAGGCTGGTAGGACGATATTTACAGCTTGTGATTATTTATGAGTAGATGCTCTTTGACACTCCGCGAGCCGTGGCGAGCCATGGGATTAGGAGAGGAGGTGAAGGCATATGTAGGTTAGTAGGGGGTGAACGTTTCTTGAGGAAAATAAGGCTACCCTGCACGCGCGCTGAGTGCTTTGCGCCTTGTTGAGAGAAAGGGGGTGGAGGTGAGAGGGCGAAATGAAACCGAAGAGATACCATCGCTACTGCATTATGGATCAAACGGGCGCGAAGGCGAGTTCCGGCAAAATCTCGCTCTCTTCTATGTGCACGATGGGTCTAGCTGCATATATATATATATATATATATATATAGGTAAGGTATGTGGTACATGAGCGCAAAAGGCATTGCAAATTCGTGTGTGTAGCACGTAATGAACTCGGGCAACCTCACTGGTCCTACTGGTCAATTGCCAACTAGCGAAGAAGGTATCATTCAATTCATTTTTTTAATGAAATTATTTTATATTTATTTTACCATTGTTATTGATGTAGATATCACGATTATGAAAAAAACAAATTATTTGTACTGTTAATCAAAATATTATTTACAGTAATAAAATCCCGTGAATTACCTAAATTCATTAAAAATATTTACTTTATATATTTAATGAAGTCAATTTGTTGATAAGTTTAAAAAAATTCAAATCTATAAAAACTAAAATGACATACAACACTTAGAATTTCGAACCTCTAGCATAAAAATAAAAGAAATATTTAAAAATTTATTGTGATATGGAAACCTGCAGTGATTAACTACCTCTGGTAATTTATAATCTATTTTAATCTGTAGATACTCCTTGATATGTAAGTAACAGAATATAATTATATGCTTTAAATAATTAATGTGACGCGATTCACCTTTAGATGTTTTAGATTGTTCTAAAATACTATAGAAGGAAAAAATTATTTATTGAACCAAAGTACTGAAGCTTAAAATTTTAAGCTCCTATGAAATATTTTTCCAGAACGTAACATAACTATTTGAAGGTACGGATATATACTTGCGGTGATTTAACGGACTGCTGTGGCTTTTAAAACATTCGTACAAGAAAATCTACTTGTTTCCGGGGAACGATTGGCGTATGAGAAAGACCCGTAGGAAAGAACGGCAGAAGGTATCCAAACGGCCCTTCTTCTTTGGCCAACGATACACAAGGGACCGATGACGCGACTGGAATCACGTTCGATCCACGTACATCCAGCTCTATCTCTTTCTCTCTTCCTCTCTCTTTTTCTTACTCCAAATTCATAAGGATCAAGTACCATTAATAAAAACCATCGAGGAAAGTTTCTTTACTCATTTTAAGAAAACATTTCTGTATCGTCGAAAAATCTTTCTCAACTCTTTAAATGTGAAGAATCAACAATTAAATAAAACTTTTCACACGGGTCTCTTTTTTAGACCGAAGAATCCAACCGCAAAGTTTCGAACAAATAGACGATCCGCGGCTATTTCCCTCTTTTTGAAAAATAGTTTTTAAAAATGAACGAAATCTGATAAAAGAATATATTACGAAAAGTTAAATTTCAAACGTTAAAATTTCAAGTCGATTGATCACACATAAGATGTAGAGTAAATAAATTTTACAAAAAAAAAAAAAAAAAAAAAAAACATTTATAGATTAATTATCTTTTACTTCATTCTGATGTAGTTGCCAAACTACGCTAGTCAAATGCGCTTCGCTTTACTTGTGCTTGAATCACTAGGAACTCGATGAACTTCCTTAACTGTAGCCACTTTGTCGACTAAGAAAATGGGCTTAAAAAAAAGGGGGTAGATAAAAGAATAAGACAGGAACATTAAAAGCTCCCCAAAATCAGAGAACTAAAAAGTCACCTTTATTTCGCTTTTTAAGTCAATAAAGTGTTAATTAAATAATATGTAATTAACAATTTCTTTTTCATACTTCATGACTGATCGGGGTTAGGTTGCGATCCAGAGCAAGTCCAGTTTTTTATAACATGTTCTCTCTATAACTATAACCGTATCAAATATAAAGAATGTTTAACGATGAATGAATTTGCTGTTTTTATTATATTCATATAATTGAATTTTATTTAAGAAAAAATGTTGCAACGCTAATGGCCAGTGCAATGACACTTACATGGTGTCTGCATATATGCGCATGAACGCACGGTTCGGCAAAGCCCCGCTATATTACACGCTTCCATGCGCTGTCTGCTGTAGTAAAGTAACGTCGACACATCTGCCAGTTCGACAGTGTCAAAGACCCATCATCTTCAGATGAGACGTCCCTTAAAGTTTGACGCTTTTACCGATGTTAACGACAGCAATTGATCACACCAAATGCCAGAGAAAATACATTGTAGAAGTGACATGTCCTATATATCGCCGGGCAATATATTAACTAATCTTTATTTTTTGCACGAGAAAAAAAGCAACAAGTTTTCTTCGGTATGGATAGTATAAGAAAATCACATAGTGTAGAGACTGACAGGAAAGGGCTGATAGAAAAATAACCACAGGAATACTTTTTGCACGACTCGTTAATACAGATGAGTAAATTAAAATTAATAACATATAGATAACATATGATCTAACATGTAATATATGTTTTATATTAATTAGAAGCTAAAAACATTGTCTTCATAACAGCATTAAACGGTATTACAATAAAAAAGGAATTTAATCAAAGCTTGCGTTCGGACCTTACAACTACTGTACAGAAAAAAGCAATGCAATTGAAGTAATTTGGCAATTTCTGCCAGCGCTTTTAATTTGCTAATATTGGCTTGTTTATGGTATAAATTTAATAAAACCAATTACTGAATCATCTCTAGTTAGTCTCATCGATTTAACTATACAAATTATACTTACAACATAGCTTTCCAAAGCATAAAATCGGAGTAATAAAGATAATTGCAAAAACAGAGAGAACGCGTTATTTCAGCAAATTTCATTACTTTGCCGAGTTCAAGCGAGTCCCGTACAAAATATCGATGCTTCGTAACTAGAAGTCAACCTGCAAAGAAGAACTTAAATATACAGAAAATAGAAGAAGGTCACCCATGCGTGATAAGTTAAAGACTAGTGCGATGAGAGAAGCCTCGTTCAGGCTCCTAGGTTGCACGAAAATCATAATTCCCGGAGGTGGATGTCGCGTATACGGGTGCAATGCCATCAACGCTTGAAATTGGAAACCGTATCGCGGGTTATACAGATTATTATGCCATTAGTACATAATGGAAGGAGAGGAAGAACCAAGCCGCTATAGCCGGCAAGTGGATTTCGCGCAGCTCTGCACCATATCCCGAGTCCTGGCTGCTGCTACAGCTATGCCATATAACGCGCGCGCGTGTGTGTGTGTGACTGCATGAGCGTAAACAAGAATATTATGAATTTAATTAAAATGCAAGAGAGAGAGAGTTATTTCTGGATCCCCTGCGTGCTGGCAGGTGAGGGGCCGGGAAAGAGAGAAGACAGGTAGAGAGAGAAAGCGAAAGAGAGAAAGAGAGAGGAGAAAGAGAAATATAGCGAAATAATAAACATGGATTTCTTGTTATTGATTTATTCGATAATGATCAGCGAAGCCGGACTGATCAGTATTTAGGGATTAATTTGTTTAATGATATTTATATGAACGTGGGGTGATATAATGTTTATTAGATTTTGTAAATATAAGTCATAATTGATATTTTTTTATTTGATTATTAAAGCTTTTTTAAGTTGTCCAATTCATTATATTAAATATAAAGAAATATATTATTATGATATATACAATAATATAATATAAGTTCAAAAATCGAAATATTATTTATGAAAATAATTCAGTTCTATCAGGCTTCTAAACCTTGTGAAGGAAAACGAATTTTGAACTATTTTCTTTTTATTTATCTTTCAAATCATTGCATTATTCAGTTTTTAAAAAATACTTAAACAACCATTCTTAGTAGTTGTTACAATAGTCGAAAGTCATTCAAACCTAATATTTTATATGGACTACACACATATATGAAAGAGTTTGATTCATTCGGGTCACCGGGCACAACTCATGCTACATTTCACTTATCGTGTAGAACATATCTTATAGATATCTTCGATGTCGAGCATGAGTTTGTTGATTTAATTATTTTTTATGGTTAGTTTCAATGTTACTAAAGAATCATATTGAGCAAATCCGTTGATTTTTAGTTGATTATTTTTCCTACAGCTGTTTGGAAAAGCTAAAGCACAGTTTCGGTGATCCGTAAGCTAAGAGATTGCGTGAATTAACTCGAAACTACAGATCTCACTACGACTATTTGACTTCAGTAAAGCATTCGATACTGTCTTTTCCTCCTGACCTCTGGAGATGCTAGAACGGATGAGGTTCTCCAAGAGTGCGTTCTTGTGGATTAACTCCTATTTATTAGGCCGCGAACAGTTAAATCTAATTTGCAAGGGGTCTTATCATGGATTGAGACTAATCTTCGAATCCTACGAGGCTTAGCCCTAGGGACACCAACTCATTGACTGCTGGATACATAAAGTATGCTGACAATACCTAACTTTACCCACTGTTGCGTAAGTGATGTCGAAATGGGCCTTTACAACTTGATGTTTCAAAAAGAAAAGAGGTGATGTCTGATTTTTAATGCAATATTAATTGCATTTGAAATAATGGACTCGTACGTAATTATTGTACAGGACAAGATGTCAAATGAGTTTTAATCTTTTTCTAGACAACAAAGTAAAGTGAAAACTACAGAATAATGCTTTACCAAGTAATGCTGTGCTCAATGTACGATTTTTGCACTCCTAAAGCAAAAGATAGGAGTCAATTTTTTTTACTTTATTTTATTTTCAATCAAATTAAACGTACATTAGATATATAATATGTATTATACCGTATATTACAACAAAGTCGAAATTCGATGTTGCATTAAATATTTCTCTTGATAATAAAAAGAAAACCTAATATATTTTCTGTGAAATTTTATAATTAGATTTTAACTAGTTGCCGAGTCCAATAGCCAGAGTATGATAACATAAGTATCCTTTTTCGAATTTAAGAGGACACTATGAGAGTCAAGTTATTACAAATGGGAGAGGGCCCTTTTAAGCTTTTATTTTTTTGGATTTTAGAAATTTATGCACATTTTTAATATTAATCTTGAGTTATCTTCAAATTTTAGCCAACCATCCACGACTCATTGCCCACCCTAAATTTAAGGAATCTTACCTCCCGAAGAGTCCGACTCCACATGAGTAGATTAACTCTGTGCTCAACCTTGTATCTGTGCCTCTCTCTCTCCCTCTCTTTCAGCATGAAGCGTAATGGAATTTTTCATGATGCGTAATGCTAGATGCGTTACATACCGATTTATATAGATAATTCATAAATCACATTTTTGAGAGAATTCCATACTAAACTTGTAAAGAGAATAGTATCCTCCTATGGTACCTTATTTTATCACTATAGGTACTGAATGAAAGCGAAAATATGAGAGAGAGAACAGAAGAAAGATTAATCGTGACTGAGGTTAAGAAAATAAGGTAATAATAATTGATACGAATATTAATTGATATCTAAACCGATAGCATACTTTACCTTTAGTTCGTTTTCTTTAATAAACATGGTTATGGTTTCTATACCGTATTAGACCGATGCAATAGTATTTATGTATGCTTTCCCAAGTCTTAAATGAACACCTTAATACTATACGTCAATTTCTAAAAAAACTTTATTATGATAGTTATGAAACCTTGCATATGTTTTTACGATCTTCAATTACAAATTTGAGATTATGATAGAGATACATAACTGCTACGTTTATGTTTAAAATTGAACATAAGCTAATGATGAATGATTTGTAATTGTTGACAATTAATAATATGATGTTTATATCATCGCGTACGAATATAAACAAGATTAAAAATTGTTTCAAGTGTCACAGTACATGAAAATATAATGTACCACAGTATGATCTATTTTTATTGATCCTTCTATTATCTTTATTTGTTTCTATTAATCTAAGAAGTAAATAATACCATCATACGTAACAATTCTGAAAGTACTTTCATTCGACATGACTTATTAACATCACGTTCGAATAAATCAAATATATTTAATTTTCATCAGAACTTAAGATATAACGAGGATTTTTTTCTACTCAATCGATTGAGACTGATCGACATTTTTCATATAATACGTTTCGTAACATATTGTACTTAATGATAGATATACGAGTGAGAGCGCCATTGTGGATTGTCATTATAGCGTGAAGTGAAGTATATAACGATATATGCCACTGGCTGTATTGTATCTTAGATCTGTTCTGTAATATCGTGAGTAGTTAGAAGTAATCAGCCTGTAATGAGCAGGGAGAGAGATTTCTCGTTAGCTTATAATGGTACACTGATAATTTCTCTCGAAGGCTTTCGAGAATCTCATGTTTGCATTATAGTTAGAATGATCTTTGAATGGCTAAGCGTATCATTATTTTAAAAATATTTTCATGTTAATAATATGAATCAAATACGGATGATTAATCTTAATAAAAGTTTTTGCTTCTTTGTTTGACATGCTTCTTTATATTAATAATTAAAGCGAGGATATTAAGTATAGCAAAGTAAATTTTTTCAAAAGATTGAAAGAAACGATGATTTCAACTTAAAATATAAATTAAACAAGGGGATCGCGAACTCTTGCGCGCTATTTTCGTTTTTAGACATGAGGCATGATTAATATTATACAGGAGAACCTTTTAGATGTTTTGAAAATATCCATTCCAAAGTACGCACATATATTCTAATAACATGTCAGTAATTTCTATATCTATCGCTTTCGTTAACAATCTTGTCGTATGATATCATATATCTACAAGTTATAATTAAAAAAAAATGATTTTTTACAATTTTTGAATGTGCTCCTATTTTTACAATTTATAATGAATTTGTCTCTATATAAAAACTGACCCTTCGCATAATGTGACACGTAATCCCTGAGAGCATAATTATTAAAAATACTGTAACGAGTTTTTTAAAGACTTACTACATATTCTGATGCTATAAAATGTTGGGTTTTAAGGTAATACGCGGAGAAAAAAATCACATAACGTTAACCGGAGAGGCAGGCCGTTTTTGCCTGAGTGACTCGAGTAGTCGACATAAAGCTAGCATTACGTATGTCACCCATAGTATTTTCCTGACCATCAAAAACAATAAGTATTGCATAAATGTACGGCAATATTCGCCATATTATTAAATAGCAGCTGCATTACGAATTCATTTTTTATTATTCTTATTACATTATAAATATAATAACTAATACATATATACGTATGATTTGAAATAAACTAATATTTGAAAATTTTTGAAAACTTGAGATTCTATTGTTTAATATATTAGTTTTAAAATAAATGTAAATTATTTTTACATTTTTAATATAAATATGAATTTACTATGGTCGAATTTATACAAGTTACTTTATTTTTTATTTTTACAATGGTATACCTAACAATGCAAAAACCAGTTTATAGGTTATGTTTTTTGTAAATCGTTATTTTTCCTTTAATTTTTAGATAAACTTCTCAAGTTTCTAGTAGGATAAAGATTTTTTACAAAATCATCCATCTCAACTTAAATACCGAATACTCAGGCAAAAACGGCTTGAGAGTTTGGCAATATAGAAATAACCATATACAGCTAACAATAAGGGTGAAAATAAAGCTATTGGTATGTGATTTTTCTCTCCGTGGCAAATTCTATGACCGGAGAAGCGAGATATCAAAAAATGAAAAACCCTACTGATCTTTATATACGAAAGTAGAGGTTAAATGTAATAATTTCTATATAGTACACCCGGAAACGAGTAATTTAAATTTCCTTTTTTGTAACTTTTAATAAACCATTAATGATTAAGAATACGAAGGACACATTGCAAACCCAGAGAGAAGAGAAAAAATACGTTGATAGTGGAAACTCGCGTTAGTTAAAAAAAGAGTACGGTATACACAAGAGAGCCTTTTTATCGCAAATTTTTTCCCTTTTTCCCTCCTTTTCAATATTCCCTTGAACCTATAGAAAAGCTACGCACGTCGTTCCTTTTTTTATTGCGTGCTTGTGCGCGCGTTCGTATTTCCACACAAACCCACACGTATGTATGCCCACGCTATATATGTGTGTGCATTCAAAGCATCGAAGCACGACCACCGTCTTATTGGGTGTCCGAGCGCTGAGAAAATCGGAGCATGTGGAATGCGTGAATGACGCGGTGAAATATAGTGCCGAAAGAGAGCCACACGCGTACGTGAATGTGTCCGTCTGTCTCCCTTTTCCCGCGCTTGTCTACGCACGAGCGCTCGTTTTTCTATAGAGAAAACGAGTTGAAAAGGATCTCTCTCTCTCTCTACTGCACGCGCGTTCTTTCTCTCCTTGTCTATCTTTCTCTCTCGCTGCACATATACGGTCACCCGAGAAATGTATTCTGTAAAGGACGTAGTTTCCGATCTGTTAGGAGAAATTTCTTATTAGCACGTATCTATATTTGATAATATTATTAGCATGTTTATAGGTATAAAATATTTCTGATTTTATATCTGTCATAATTTTCGGAAAAATTGTATCAATGGATAGTAAATGGGAACAGAGTATGTATGCACACACACTTTTATTGTTAACAGGTATATTTTAATAAACATTTTGATTGTTAAAACATTTCATATATGAAACTCTTTTAAAATTTTTAGTTTAAAATTAATATCACCAATGAATATCACTTCTACAAATTTTAGCTTATTACAGTACTTTAAATTTAATAATAAGTTTTTCAAAATACTCCAAATATCAACAGTCACATGGTAATTTAAAGCCTATTCAGAAGATATTTAATAATATTAACTTTTTCATATATAGAAAAATAAGAAAAACTAGAATTTGAAATTCAGCTTTTTGATATGAAAAGAATGCTAAAAATAACATCACTTACAAGTATCATACTAAGTACTAGTGGTAAAGAAGTAAACAGTATATTACGCAAATAATGCACAAAGGATATTACTTTGACGAGGGCGAAGTTTTGTTTGAAAGAAGCTAGTGTGACGAGTGATTTTCTCTGATGTTCACTTGGTGCTGCGCGCGAGTGATTTAACCCCTTCACTGCTCTTCTCTTCCACAACCTCAACATATATTTATATTCAGCACAGCTCTGTGTGCCTGGCGGTAATGAGAGAATAAATAGGTCTTGTTCGAGACGAAGGCATAGAGAACGAGAAAGAGAAACTCAATTACGATGTTTGTGCCTGTTTGTGCGTTTTTTCAAAGAGAGAGAGAGAGAGAGAGGGAGAGAGCGAGCGCGTGCCCGACTACAGCCAGCGTGGTGCAAGTTTTAAAGCATAAGGAAGCTACTTGAGCTGCAGATATTATTGCCCGTTAACTACAGGCGAGAAACGCCAAGAATCGCGGGAGCGCGACGATCATTACAGTCGTTACCGTATCGCCTGGCGTGCTATTAGGATAATTAGATTCAGCGCATGCGCGCGAGTGCGAGCAAGTTTCTTGGCTTCTTTCGTGTATTACGCGAGATGCAGACGCGAAGATGGTATGAGGTGGAGGATGAGGGGGAAAGGCAAAAATTGTGACGCGCCTCTGTAATTTCGCGTGTGCGCCTGAACCTTTATAGTACCGTTCTTTATCCGCCTGCCTCTCGTTTCTCCGTCTTCTCTTATCCCGATCTTCCTTTTTCGTGTTCCTCGCCGTTATAGACTCGTATGCCCCCCCCCTTCCCCTCTTTCCACGTATTACGTTAATTTGCCTGTTTTCTTGAAAATTGTAAGGTAATATTGGAAGTTTTTGTAAAGTCTCTTCAAAGAAGATTTTATCAGTTTTTACTCAGTATATAAGAGGCAAAAGTGTACAAAGTTAAATTTTGCACTGCATCTTTTTAATCTCTTACTTTATTTTACCTATACAAAAGTACGTTTTTCAATTTCATCTCAGATATCGATTACCGAGTTTCTGATAAAACTTTAAAACACGTATACATGAAAAATCTCAATGTGTCTATACCTCGAAAAAAAACACCTGTAACTCCACAATGAATAAAACATATTTTCCTTATTTATCCAATCAATCTTTCAGGTGGACACGCGACACGAAAAATAAATCAGCTTCTCGGAGTTAGCACATAGAGTCGCAGATTCCTCCGCAGTTCTCTAAAAGCCTATACGCATACCAGTATCGACCCTTTGTCCCCCTCCCTCAAAGAGTCCCATCGTCTATGCATACGCGACCGCGACCATTCACGAGGCTTGGCATTCTCGAGCGGACGCTTTAATCATTGATCGATGGCTCGCTGGCACTCGGCTCGATAATGACGTCGGCCTTCCATTACGCCAATCAGGACTGGGGATTGAAAATCAGTTTTGACAAGTTTTATTCGATTACATGAACGCGCGAGCGCATAATTCTCGACATAAACAAACCTCAGCGCCGAGGCGATCAATCGCTATTGGACGCGACGTTGCGTGGACGCGCGCGCGAGAAAATTTATTGAGACGAGCAAATGTATTATGCCATGCGAAATATTTCGCAAGAGAGGGGAAGGACTGTAGTAGCCGGGAGACGGTCTGAGAAATTCATTGAAATCGAGGAATACGACTTGAATACCGAGGCTGCGAGAATCCTCGCAGTTAGAGTCATTAGCGTCTATGTATTGCCCACAGGTGCGAACGAAGCTCGCGTGCGAGACTAAATGTGAAAACGATTTCCCTTCCTATGCTCTTTGTTTACTCTTCATTGATTGCTTAAATTTATAAAGAAAGAAAGAAAGTGTAGAGCTACCACGACATGACATTTTGAAAAAATAATTACCTTTTTCCATTACATTCACGTTAATCAACGGTCGTCGAATGTTCTGTTCATCTTGTCTATCATCGTGCACGTAGCAAACCTACATTCTCCCTCTTAAACGTTTTATATCCTTTTTTTTAACTTAATGCACATAAGAAAATCAGTTTCACGGCCAAATTGGACTTTTCATGGCGCTGAACGCAGAAATTGGCGGCAATAAAATTTAAGTGCGTGCGCGTACATATATATACACACACACACACACACACACATACTAACAAACTAGATGTATACTTGAGTCGATGCGGAACGATCGTAATCGTGGCACGCGCAACGTAAAAATTGAACGCTGTTGTGAAAACGAAAATTTTAAAACGTTGTCGGGTATGATCGTAAATTAATTCTGCTGTTGTGCCGCTGCGATCGGGGGCGAGAGACAATAAATTCTCCGAGGCGGTTGCATTAATAAAAATGTCGAGAGGCAACGGTGGCAGTTATCAACACCTCTCGCGATTCGAGTTTTACATAATTACACACACGGGGCCTAGTCGGTAATATATTTCACGCGCGCGTAGTAATTATTACGTGGTTACTTCAAGCGCTAATCTGATGACCGTTATTTACATTTATTAATAATCATATTGATAGGCATAGTTTAAATATTTAACTTTATCGCATATATATATATAGAGTGTATTTGCATCCGCGTGCGCGATATGTCTAGAATCATATATTCTGTGATACAAATAGCATTTAAAATATCCGATTGTAATTTATCAAATGATACATAAACAGCAGTAGGAAATTTAGTATACTAGAATGGCCGCACTTCTTTAAATATACAAAGTGGAAATAAAGTTTTATGAAAATTATCTTTATTAAGCTTTTGGATTATCGAAATTCGAGATAACAAAACGTCCTTTAAAAGTTCCTAAACTTATGTATCTTGTATTACGTTCCTATACTACATAGAAAGTTTGTATCACGGACTGAGTTGATATATCGGGTTGCCAGCAGGGTAAGGTAAAGAAAACATTTTAGATCATCATATTTAAAAAAACTTTTTCAACAACAAATGATGTGTGAGGATATATTTATAAATTATTCCTAATGTTGGAGGTTGTCTAAATGTATAAATATAAACTTTAATATATTTGAACAGATTAATATACATATGGTTTTCATGGAAAAAACTTATTTTCCTTTGTAGCCGATAAAACGGCTTTCCGACAGCGTAAAGCTTAAACTGCTAAACAATCTAGCTAAACATCTTGCTAACAATAGCGGTAAAACTACCGCTAACTGTAAATAAAACTCAAAAATCAAGCAAAATTTTTTATAATTTTTGTCAATTTTTTGAGTTCTTACGGTAAATAAACACCTTATAGGGATACGTGATAATTTCTTTTACACCATTTGTATAAGTATTACTAGGCGTTATATCCTGCGAGTAATTTGTATTTACTGACGTTTTATTTTTTTTTATTAATAAATTGATATTGCAACTTATCGAATATTGACATAACGTTCATGGCTAGCGTCGCACTGCTGGGCATCATGCCGATATTTATTTTCAATTACTCGCTGACATCGCGACCATCATAAAATCATCTCGCGCAAGCGGGTAAACAGTCCCGTGCTCGCGTAATAAACACGCGAAAATAACTTTTTCCTGCGCGCTCACCTCCTCTTTCAGTCGCGCTTCGCGCACGCCCATGCAGAGTGTAAAACGAGAGTGTACATATATATGTATACACACACACACACACAGATATATATATATATATATATATATATATATATATATATATACAGCTTTGGAAATCCAATCGCGAAAGGCTACCGTGGGAGCAACCTTTCGAGGCCGCGTAAACGAATCTCCCAGCGAGATGATTTTCGAGTTATATTGTCCTTTTTTGCCACGGGCACGCGCGCACGAACGGCTTTCTCGTTATATTCCCCTTTTTGCGCACCGATCAACGAGATCATTTGCGAACCGGTTTCGCGGTGTGAATTACGCAGGTGCATATGCGTACGTATGTGTATAGTGCATATATATATGTCTGCGGGTATATATATATGAGTGTCTGAGTGTGCGAGCGTATATAGGTATGATTGTAAGCGATAGCTTTGACCGTTGCGCGCTGAATATAAAGGATAGATTGGCCGGCGAAGTGTTTGATTCGAGGTGCGAGCGCGCGCAATTCATGACTGATACCTCTATGCCACACCATATAGGCTATACAACTCTCTGGTATATAACGACCTCGCATGCGCGGCGAGCTTTCTTTTGTCGCCTCTACGCTAATTACGTGCATGATGTAATGTCATATTATATTGGCAGCGGGTGGATTTCTTTGGATCAAAGTGAACCGAGAGGTAACGTACTTTTTTAAACCGACGCAGTCAAACGATCTACTGTGACGCCCTGTAGCTTTGCGAACCAGAGTATGGACGGTGCTTTAGTTTCGAGGATAATAATTTCACAACGCTGTGGTTTGAATTACGTGGGTACGATATATACGATTTTTTTTTGCGCTGAACCGCTACGCATGTAGGTGTTATATAAATATGCTACTGCACTAAGGGTATTATGAAATTCGTGATTTGTTAAGATTGAACTATACTATCGTATTTGTAAATAATGTATGAAAACAGTTTATAATTTTTTCTATGTATTGCGTATTCAGTAATTAATTTACTATTTATTTTAGTAATCAAATCCATGTCACTTTCATAATAGATGCCAAGTAAAAGCTATAAGCATAGAGAAGTCCTCTTAAGAATACGAGTTAGACATGCAAGCGAGAACGAACTTTAGACTGTTGTACTCTCGGTCGTACTTAACTTAAGTAGTCCCAAATATTAAACGAACATCTTTAATAATTTTACTACTCAAATATTACTTTTACTACTTCCTTTCTCTCTCGCTCTCTCTCTCTTTTTCTCTCTTTCTCTCTCTCTCTCTCTCTCTCTCTCTCTCTCTTTCTATCTCTCTTTCGCATCTATTCATTTATTATTTCAGAAAGTAATATGCGTACGTGTGTTAGCACATTCCTGACCAAACATTTCTGGTATGACTATTTTAATATTACTTTTATGTCACTGATTTTATAGCTATATAATGAGACCAATGCAGTCATGAATTTTTTACAAAACATTATTCAAAGATTGTGTCGATTCTTAAGAAGCTTGTTCTAAGTTTAAAAAAAAAATCATTATTACACTATCACTACATTATTTTGAATCTGTGCAAAAGGTTTAATTCTATTTAGCAAATATAATATCATTTCCCTACCCTGTGCAATTACTGCTATTTGCGTGTGTTTTATTAACATGCAAATGAAAGATTTCAATAACGTTTGATTTCGATTTTCACATATTTGTTCGGAAAACATTTGTTTATAACATAGGTCAATTTAAAATACCCGCTTATTAGTTTTTGTTGTATTTAACGTAAGTCAACAATATTCGATTATTCTTATTTATATTAAACCAAAAATGCTTTTATCAGTAAAGTTAAACAAAAAATTAAAATGTCCTTTTTTGCAGAAACACTTCTCTTACTCAAGCAAAAGCCCATTACCGTCTAGACTTTACTATCCTCTTGATATGTATCTCCCCTTTTCCTAAACACCACATCAACGACGTTGTGAGACATCAGAGCCTCTTTGTTCAAGAGCGACGGACCACCACCGCGGCTGTCGACCAAGACAAATTGTTGAGACAAAAGTTGGCGAAGAAAAGGAGAATTGTTATACAATATGTCCCGATGTATTTATTGTTTATAGACCTTCCCTGAAATCTTTGCACCGGTGACTTTAGTTGACGCGTGCAATCGGAGTTCCTTTCTTTTAATAATAGCATGAGAGCAAGAACGAAATAGAGAAGAAACGGCCGCAGCTGAGATAATATACCAGACCGGCGAAGATCGAAAGTGATTGGCTTCCAAGAACTTGTCGGTAGGTCCGCATAAAGGGATGTAACGAGAAGCCGACTATTGTTGTATATCGTTTGACGCGAATGTTTTATTTTTGTTATGCTTTGAGAAATAGCAGAGATAGGATAGACTTGTGATGATGAGAACCGAGGTATATGGGTCAGGGGTATCGGCTTCTTTTGGAAGCATTCGAATGACTTTACTTCAAAGTTATTATCTTTTTATGGCGCTAGTCAAAACAAGATTTTTAAGCAATTCAAAGTCGAAATTTATTTTAGCAGCTAATTTGAAAGCATAGAGCAGTCAATATTTCAATTTTCAAATATCAAATGTTCACTTAATTTAAAATTTTTAAGTAATACTGACAAAAGTTTTTCAAGGACATAATCGTAAATATTAACCACAATATAACTTAATTTCATTTGATTCTTTTGATTTAATTAAGTTGAAAAACAGTTTTGTGAATAAGAGTTATCGTATTAACAAAAGGATAAATAAAATGTTGAAAGCTATAAAACATCTTTGGATTTAATACGGGTTAAAAATGCGTGAAATACGACAAGCAACCCTCTTCGTATCCTATACAAAAACAATAACCATAAAAATTTGCTATGGGGGCGAGAGGAGTGAACACTCCGGGGGTGGCGAGCGAAACAGGGGGAGCGGAAAATTACCGAGAGTGCGAGCGCTAAGGAAGAGAGAGACAGAGGGAGAGAGAGAGAGAGAGGAGAGGAGTGACGGAGAGAACAGGAGAGAGAGAGACATATATATATAGGCGTGTGATACCCATTAGGAGGACTAAGGGTAAGGGCGCGCGAGGCCGAGGCGAGAGTCTCTTGGAGAGCGAGACAGAGTGAGGGAGTGGGCGGCTTTGCTCCACTCCAGAGCAAACAACCAGCCAGCCTTAACAACCGGCACGCGGTGATTGTCAGTGTGTGTTTACCAGCCATTAGCGTCGTTATTATCTTTTACATTATATACAGACCACTTGCTATTGTTTATCAGACCGAAATTAATGTTTTCGAATGGAAGGGCGGTTTCCAGTCCACCGATTTGTCACGTGACTGGAACAACTGCTGCTTATGTTTTCGTGGGTAAAATCAATTTTTTTTAATTCAGACAAGTCCAAATTACTGCATCTGTAATTATATTAGTCCTTCAAAAGAAACACATTCAGCATTTAATTTTACAGTTCGTTCAATATTTCGATAAATAAATGACTATAGCATCATTATACAGATTAAAATTTGTACGTATGATCCTTTTGAATAAACAGATAGTAATTATATTTTTTCCAAATAAAATGAGTTCTTGGGTTATTATAATAATTATAATTATCAGTCCATTGCTTTTCTTTGTTGTAACTAATAATTTTACAATACCATGGGTAATCCATAATTATATAATTTAAAACATTTTTTCAATTATACATGAAAATACATCTCGACGAAGCTACAAGAAATCTGCTCCAGATTTCAGTTAACGGAGTATTTATTTCTAGGTGTGTGTATATATATATATATTTCACATGCCTGCAGGGACAATGTACAAAAACTTTATCGTGAATACTATATTCCGCATACCTCTCATTATTCTTAATTTCTCAATCCATGCCTTGCCAAAAGCTCTCCCCATTTTTGGTCGCACTAACAGTATTCGCTTGTTAAACCTTGCTATTCGTATATATGTATTGTACAGTCACTGGTTTACCGCGTTGAATTTATGACTACGTTGGCGGCGATAATAGTTCGAGTGCAAGGAACAGCTGTTTGTCACACGTCGAAGAAGTTGCAGTGGCTGCTGTGTATACAACTAAAGTCCCTCTTTCTGCCTCTCTCTCTCCGTCTCTCTCTCTGTCTCTCTCGCCATATAGGTATATTTATATGTATTTTAGTTCCTTTGGACATGATTCCAAAATAAGAATTGCTCCTCCATGTTCGAATTCGGATATATCTAATACATAAAATTTTTGAGATATGTTAAAAATGTTGTACTCCGATATTTAAATACATAAATTTTCAAATAAGGAATTCTGCTTCAAATGTGCAAGTTTTCAAAACTTATGCATTCTGATCTTGAAGCAAAAACACTGTATTGACATAATCCAAAGTTTATCGTAAAGTACTCAAGCAGGGCTACATAATTTTGTAAAGAAAATGAATAAAAATAGGTTTTTGAAAGTATAAGGAACATCTTAGTAGAAAACTGGAGATTACAGTTGAAGGATTAGAATTTAAAACATTTGTGTTAGTTGAAAGTATATATCTGTGGTTTCGAGGCATAACGACATAAGCCCACTTTTCAAGTTTCCGAGAAAAACGGATTTTAATGTTCAAACTTATATGTAAGATCAGAAGAAAGAGAATAGAGCACGATATTGTACTAGTCAATTGACACATTAAAAACACATATTCACAGTTGGTATGAGTAGGTTATACATTTTCTGTTGCATTAGAAAGGAGTAAGAACTGAAAAAAGTATGAACATATGTCGTTATGCCGGGAACTCTAGACTTATCTAATATGCTATTCTCGTTCGATTTCGAGTATATTCTTTAATTTTAACCAATACATTATAGAATTAGAGATTATTTAATGAATTTTTATTACTTAAACAAGAATATTCTTATTTTCGTAACATTTCTATTAAGTTTACGACCATTTGGCATACTGCATATCTTAAACAGCGCAGACGATTTGAAAAAAAGTGATATATATACTAGAATTTTGAAAAATTTCGAAATTTAATCTAGTTATTGTGCATACTTTATTTGAAATCATGTTTATATTCAATTAGAATGGATTCTACAATATTTGTAGAATAAACCATAAAATGACATGGACTTATGTCGTTATGCCGCGTACAAAACCTGAAAAATGGACTTATGTCGTTACGTTTTTGGTATGTCGTTGCTTTAGGAGAATATTTTAGCTACTATTGGTAGTGGCAAATGAAAAAGACCCATTTAACCTCCAGGCGGCCGGGAAAGGTCAGATATGGCCACTAATCCAATCAACTATCAAATTTAATAAATACGTAGAAAATTAATATTTTATTGATCAAAAATGAACTATTTCGCATTGAAATCGATCATGCGCGCCGCAAGAATTGATTCAATATTCATTTTCAACTAAATACAGGTCAAACGTACGCTGTATAGTGATTAAATGCTCAAAATATTACTAAATGCCAAAATTCTCAAAAAAAAAAAAAAATGTATATTTCCAAAACCTTCCCAGCCGGGAAGGGTCAGATCTGGCCATCATTTTGGTCGACCCATATGTGGGGTCCATTAAAGATCATTTGTAGGCAAAATGTTCTTCAAAGTTTTATTTTATCTCTTTCTTGAATCCCGGCCGCCTGGAGGTTAAAGATACAAAATCAAAAGTTTTAGCGATTTAAAAAAAAACAAAAAAAAACATGGACTTATGTCGTTATGCCTCGGAACCACTGATATATATATGTGTGTACAGAAAAAATAAATAACTAAATTTCTGTTTATATAGTTAGTTAACAATCAGTATTTCTACGTTTTTTGCGTATATTAAAGGAAAGTAAAAAACTGAATTATATTATATAGTTACTGAATTTTTTGTTAATGTTACAGGTTCTTTTTTATGATATGATATTCTCTTATATTTGTTATTAACTCAAAGTATCTACAAAGAAAAAAGTATCGATGTTCAGAAAATCAATTTAATGAGTCTGAAAGATTTTCACATTCAATCCAGATAAAATCTGAAGATTCATATATCTGAATTGGTTGTTTTAAGCACGTTTCAGGCCCGCATCTCATTTAAGTTTGGTCTCTAGAATCAAACTTGGGAAAAACTTAATAAATTATCCATCGCTCTCTTCGTTCGTACTCGTACTTTTTCTCTCCTTCTTTCTTTCCACGCTCAAACAAGGAAAGCACGATGGAATGAGAGAGAGCGAGGAGAGACTTGAAATAATGTTTGAAAGTGTCGTACACCACGACGATAAAGTTTCCTCCGAAGTCGAAGAAAGCGCTACATTGTGTATAAGCACGGGAAGAGCTCGGGACGACGACGGTTTTAAGGATTTTATCAAGTAGCAATTTGCATGTCGGACTGATGTTTACCCGAGTTACTTCTCTACGGATGGCTGATTGTCGGGGAAAAGAGAAGGCGAGAATCGAAGAGAAAAAGGTACGCGCGTATCTATCAACAGCGAGAATCGAAGACTAGCTTTATTTTAAAATATTCCGTTGCTCCTCGTGCAGATGCGTTCTCTCGACGCTTGTTAAGTATTGCTATTAAGGGACTAGAAACCTTTTAAGTGAAAGGAAATTATGTTTTTACTTATTTCCATTGAACAACACATGTATAGAATGAGCTCCAATGTGTTTTCGAACATTATCTCTTAGTCGTTAATGTGAGTGTTAATTCAATGTGCTATAATGTCTACACAGTTTCACGTATTGATTTGAAACTATACAGAAATCTTAATTGATCGTTTGTAGTTCTCATAAAATGAATGTAAAAATTAATTATCAATAAATAATTAAGTTTTGATACTCTTAAAAACTCAACTTTCTACATTGACTGCATAACTAAATTTAGCTAGTTAATAAAGTATCGCTAACAAAACTTTTTTCTCTAAAGATAAAATATTGGAGTGCACTGGAGATAGTAAGTGAGTGAGAGAAAAAACATGATGAAATGCGATATAAGAGCGATAGAAGTGGTGAGCCACGCGTAGCAGTGTTCATATAAAAGGGAAATATACGTGCCACATAGATGAAAGCACTAAAAAAGTCGAAAATCAACATTGAAATAGAGAAAAGATAAAAATACGAGAAATAGGAAGCGGGTAAGCGCACGGGGCCAGAAAGTGTAAAATACACCTCTGTAAAAATAGAAAAAGAAATATGGACATTCGCTAGTAGTTAAAATACTGTTTTCATATTATTGATGGTTTTTGCCGTACGTTCAGGCAATACATCGATTGAGTTAGTAACTCAACAATTCGGAAAATCAGCTACGAAACTTACATAGCACTGAAATTAAATTTTCGCACGGAAAGCTTTCTCTGCTACTCACTTCTTACACTTCACCATACTACTTTCCTTCAGTTCGGGTAAGAGTAAAGTCGAGCGGAAGGAAACGGTGCGTCGCGGCACACTTATCTTAAATTTTGAGCCAAGTGAAAAATTCTCGACAGTTCGCCCTCCCCCTCAATAATCCAATAAAAATCCAACGGGAACGCTTCTTTACGATCCCAGCGGCCATGAGAGCCTAAATCATCTGCGTCCCACATTCATTCACTTTACAGCAGTTAAATCACGTCATTGCCGCCCTCTCGCCTCCATAAATATCCATTCAAGCTGTGATTATTGCGGGCAATCGGGCACGAGAAACACCGAAAAAAGACGTGCAAGTACGCCAGCTTCGAAGAGAAAGAGAGAGAGAGCAAGCGAGAGAGAGACAGGGAGAGAGAGAGCGGGAGGGAAAGACAGACGAGGAGAGAAGAGAGTTGCTGCTGGCGCGCATTTCGGACGCGTTCGTCGGTTATCCGGTGCAAACAAGCGAAGCAGCTTGCGCGGCTAACGAGCGACGCCCGCAAAGTAGTGCAGTAGGCTCGCGTTCGTTCCCTTTGCTAATTAGGAAGTCGGAGACCTACTCCACGGCAAATGCGTCGAGGACCTCTTTCGCCCTCTGCCACTTAGGAGCTCCTCCCTCGCTGAATGTGTGTTTGAATATGTATGTGCGCACATGCGTGTATGTGTGCGTATGGGCATGTATGTATAAGAGACAGCAGCACGAGAGAGAGGGAGGGAGAACGAGAGAACGAGAGAGAGAGAGAGAGAGAGAGAGAAAGAGGCTGAGAGAGAGAGAGAGCTACTATATACTGCATTGCATAACGAAATAGAAAATTTCGAGCACTGCTCCGAATTTCTTGATAATTGGCAGCTGATATGTAGCGATAACGCGATTTTCTGACGCTCGAGATGATTCGTCGCGAACGCGTCAGTTTTGTTATTTTCAGGTATATGGGTTGAAAGTCCTTATTCAAACAATCAAATCATTTTTAGATACGGTATAAATGATGATATAAGTAGAGAATTTTGATTGCGATGTTTTCAAATGTGATTACACGAAAGGCGTCAAAATTATGTTATACAATCTATATCGGAATAATTTTCAAACTCATCACTAGAAAAATTAGGTAATAAAATTATAAAACTTACGTAAAAAAGTGTTGCGACGCAATAACAGCGAATTTATACCCGCTTATTCGTTTTTATTCGGGTCAACGAAAATACGAATAACGAAACTAATAACATATCAACAGCATTCTATACGCGCATGACTAAAATAATTGATGTTTTTTTCATACACTATGTCTATTAAAAAAGCCTCCGAACCCATCAAATAACAACATTTTATGACTAAAGAAATGAAAAACATATACCAGAATTAAATCAATCTTTTACTTATTTTCGGCAGATGAACGGTTAAACTTATCTCACCCAGTCTCTCGTAATTCATGGCGAATCCTTTTTATCAAATTTTTATGCTCGGCGCACAGTCCACGCACATAGCCCAAGCATTTTCTCTTAAACAACTTTCTAACAGGATTAAATCATAAACTAATAAAAATGTAGCATATTTCCATTTGTGTCCACTCTCTATATTCTAGAACTAAGGAAAACGACGAAAATACCAATTGATTGAACAATCAATTACTCAGTTATGATTATAAATTTGCGACTAACTAAAGGAAAAAATTAAAATCACTTAATTCGTAGATACTATATATTACTTTATTTAAAATTAGCCAACGGTGATGAAATTAGTTCTACAAAATTAAAACTCAAGACTCCGATCTTTTCATTGAAATCTGTTAGAGAGAAAAGTCTTCGCTTGAGAAGAAGCAAACAGAAAGTAACACGCCAAGTTACGCGGACAGTAAAAATACCGACTACTCATTTATCGCCTGCATAAACATGAATAGACACGAGCGCACCCATACTCTTACACGTGGGTCGTATACTGTATTTGAATATGCTTACGTTGCTTATTTACTTACTACCTGTAAAGTAGCATTATAATAATGGTATAAGGACTTAACAATTTATTAATACGCGCACCTGTGCAAATATATGTATACCTGTCGATATATGGCCTGATAATTGACACTTTATCTCATTTTAATATATTTGCCTACTGTGTGCCTGGTGACGCGTGTCTGTATACGTTTCTCACCGGATGCAGCCGACTACGAAATTAGGTGATTTGCATTATTCAATTTGCCATATCTCAAGCATACGTCTACGGGTTCTCTCCTTCTCACTGTCCTTTACATATATATACACACGCACGCACACATATACACATACACACGCACAAAACACAGGCAGTACTTAAAGCCTGACGACTATTTTCGTTTTATGGTGCGAACGTGAAATGTGGAACGTTAAAAGGTTATAAAAACACTGCACGAACGGGCGAGTAAGAGTTGGGAAGGAGGGACTGGACGCGTTTAGGAGCCAGGCCCCCCGAAGAGAGAGCGAGAGAGAGAGAGAGAGAGAGAAGAGGACAGCAGTGATGTAAAAAAAAAGGAACGAGTGAAGTTCTCTCGCTCGCTCGCTTGCTCGACCGCAGGCTGCTTACTCGGTTCGCTCTCAACGCGGCTTCTCAGGTGCTGGTATCTGCCCATCGGGAATATGTTAATTATACTCGTCCGGGATAAGCTTCTCGCGCTCTTCGTGCTGTCTATATGGTATCTTCAGACAGAAGGAAAGTAGAGGAGGAAGAAGGAGAAAAAGGTTGATCAATATCTAGCTATTTATTTAAAATTAATCCCGTGACGAGTGTCGCTGATCGTCTCTATACCACACGCACGCGCATGAAAATTTTTATAGGCAATATAAACGAATTCTATACATATTTTTTGGGATATGCAGCTAGAAAATCAGAAAGTAGTATGAAATGAGGTTGGAAATAACGTATAATATGTATGAACTTGTGTGTGAATAATTTGGAGTAGGGGCTGAAAGAAACGATTGATTTATCGTTCGAAGATGTAGATGCCCCCCTCTGTGTGCGTGTGTCTAGTGAGCTTAAGGTGTCAATTAAGTATTATTGAGAGATTCGTTAACATTTTTAAACCCATGAGGCCACCAGCATGTTTTAATCTCAAGTAATTGAAAAATAAATGTAAAGTATATATTTAATAATTGATAATTAGGTTTTAAAGCGTTTACATAATAAAAAAGCATTAGATTGATTAGTTTCCGAAATATATTCAACGACCTTATTAAGAAGTAACGGATATTAATAACTTTTTCTTAGATATGAGACTAAAAAATAATATTACGGAATTTCAAATAAATCATATTGTCATAATACTCAGCTGAAAGAACAATTTTACTGTTTTTCATAGTATTACGCAACTTATTGTTATGTTAATATATGTACAAAACAGATTTGAGAAAACTTATGAAACTCTTCTCTGTAAATGAAAATCGTAGGGATTAAATAAAGCTAAATCATAAATTTATACAACCGCAATTTTTCATCGTATCGATTTTGTAATCAACATTTGAAAAATATCAAAGAATAAACATTTCGCTAGCGTTAAATAAGACCCTGACAATGAGAAACACACAAATCGAAGATGTCAATCTCATGATGAAATCAACATTTCGTGTTAGATACAAATGAGCAAATTATTAGACAGAAATGAAAATAAAAATGCTAGTAGTAAATTTCCGGCCACCTTGAATAACTTTCAAATCAATCAAGCCAAAAGTCAAACTAATGTATTCAACCATTCATCTCTTATCGAAACACTTCTGCTGCTCATCGGCATCAGATATGCCGCGCGCGGTAAACAAATCACAGCTTATTAAAAATACCAAAACTCCATCTTGCAGCTCGGTTGGTTACTTTGGAGGGCCTTGACGAGAAATCTTTATTAAGATAGCACAGAGAAAGAGAAAATCTCTACTTAAGTCATCGTTAGTAAACACTACACGACGCGTCCAATATATTTTACTTTGGAACTGCACGTGCATGTGTGCTCGAAAATTCCAGAACCGAATTAGTCGTAGCGCGGTCGGGACGATCGATCACTCGGCTAAAAAGCCACGTGCCCGCTAACGACAAATCTCTAATATCTCTCTCTCTCTCTTTCTCGCCCCTTTTTTCTAAGAAGCCTTCATGATGCACGCAGCGTGGTCGGATAAGACGACAATCTAAATTTACTAGCGTTATGGTAGACCGCGCGCGCGCGCACTGAGGATTAGCCGCACCAGGCAGCGGACCCCGAGATTTGTGTTTTGTGGAGCACACATACATTACGTCAGAGATGAAGTCGAGGGAGACAAAAGGTCTGATATGTGTGCGCGTTTGTGTACGTATATGTATGTGAAAGAGAGAGAAAGCAAGAAGAAAAAATCGATTTGGCGGTAGAGTGCGCGCGCGTGAGGATGAGTATATATAGAGAGGAAGATGGGAGTATCTAGCGCGAGGGCCCGGTATTCATTTTCCGCCTGGCCACCCGTGGGATCGGGCATAAATCAGGCAAGTTGACCGTAAGGAGGGAAGCTTATGCCGACGTAATCAAAGACTGACTGATGAGTGCGTGAAATAATTATCTTGCGCGTAGATGGGGGAGAAGAAAAGGGGGTCGTTAATTCATGAGCTTATTTTTCATATATATATACACATACACAACACACTTATAACGTCACTTGACGAGACGGTGATTTCTGCTGAGTTCACGGGAGTGACTTGCTCAGATTCTTTTTTGAGCAGATCGTAAAGATCGCATTCTCTTTTGCACTGCAATGACAGTGCAAGTTCTGCCCTTTGGTAAACTTGTAAGCACTCGGATGCTGCAGCAGATCTTCATTTTATGTGTATGTGTGTGTGTGTGTATATGCGGGTGTATGTGTGGGTGAGTAAACATCAATCTCGATGCGTATATACATTTCAAAGTCATTTTATTTGATTAAGTAATAAATGCTATCGAATGCTATTATGGTAATGCATTTCGATGAAAAATGATGTCGGATCAGACGTCTATTATGAACTCATTATACACGCTGCATTACTTATTGAAATTGATTCTTCGACGTTTATTCTAATATGATTAGAGTTTTCTTACATTTTTATATTTGCAGATCGCGTTAAGATGGATGATGATTCTCGAAAATATACTAAAAATGAAAAAAATAAGTATAATAATAAATTTCACACTCGCTGCGTTCTTTACCATGGGTACAAATTTACATAGTGTGCAAATAAATTGAATGAATATTTTACACCAGCTCAGCACACGGCAATCGAGAAAAATAAGAAAAGATAGTTTCAATCTCAATATTCATATGGAAGCTTGTATACTGAATTTTTTAAAAAGCAAAATTTTTGAATAATTCTGAAATATTCAATCTATATTAATATTTCCACTATATACCTTATTTATAATACTGATAAGCTCTCTTTACAAAGCCACTTAATGTCTTATAAAAATGACAATTTTTTCCCTCAATAATTGTATATATAATGAGAATTTAAGCGTTCATCCGAGAGTGAACCTTTGCTGAGAATCCTTAAAAAGGGGATATTTTCAGAGACGACATCGTAGTGCTCATGAACTTAAAGTCGTTATCACGACTCTTCATCGAATATGTAAGCAGTCCAGTTTTATTTATCACCCATTCAATGATGCCCGATAGCATCTTTTCACTCTTGTCTATATAGAGGATTCACGCCTGGACGTTACAAAAACTTGTCGTCGTTCGCAGAAGGAGACATGCAGCGATATATAGATATCGAAGATAAGAGACGTGGGTGTTTAGGTTATTCTCGGTTAATAATCTGTAGCCCGCAATAGCTTTTTTAAATATACGATGTCGTCCTGTAAAGAAGTGAGCAAAGAGTGACTTATATTATTTAAATGGAAAGCTTCTCATTATTTTCAAAAATAACTGCAAACAAAAATATATTTAATTTTTCTATCATTTCGTGAATATTTTTAGATTTGTGACGATTGTCACAGTTGTGACAAGAATTATTTTTGAACGAATTTATTTGTAAGAAAAATTTACGTGTTAAGTGAAATATCAATCTATGTACATATATTAAAGTGATTTATTATGTCACGGAGGTTTCTGTCGACGTTTAGAAAACGTAGAAGCAGAAAGAACGTCGACTCAGCAAAAAAATAAGTAGCTCGCCATGCACTCTTCATGTTCTATGTATAAGATATTTTTTACCATTTGTTATCTACGAGAGAAAATAAATAATAAAGTGTGAAATAATAAGCAGTACGCAAACATAGTTGTATATTCAGTTTGTAGACTTGCTCTCAACCATTAAGGAACTAAACTTCGCGGTCTAGTTATGCATTTTGCCGAGTTGACAATTTTTCATTTTCTGCGTTGTCCAGACGTCGACGGACACCTTAATGATAACTAGGAGTAAAATTAGTTATAAATTTCAAAGATATGAAAAATACGATATATAGCTTGGTGAGTTGCAAGAAATTAATGGGTGATCACTAGCTCGGTGGTTGGAGAACAAGACTAATTTTTTTTAGATGTATAGGTTCACTTATCGTTAGTTTCATCATATTTCTTTTTCTTTTATTTTTCATTTTCTCAACATTGTTTTTTGATGTATTTATTACTTTCTTATTAAACAAAAATTCACCAATTCAACAGAGTAATTTTGCAATTTGCGTATCTAAGATCTCGATTTTAGTTATGATTAATACTCAGAAAAGTTTATAGTTTCACCATTGTAAAAAATGTATCATCTATTTTTATCCGATTGTGAATGGTCAAATTCAGATTCGTAGTAAACACGTATCATATTATATAATTGGTCTGGCTGTATATCGAAATATGTTCATTGTAAATTGTGAAAATAGAAACACATAAAAATCTCAAAAAATTTTTAGAATCCCAAAAGTTTTTATAGAAGCATAACTTTCTGGAACATGATTTTACCTAATAAAATGAACAAAATTTGAAGATATAATTGGAACATATGTATTTTCTATCATAACATTATTCACATAATTGCATTCGTTAATGAAATATGCCAAAAACACTCTATTTTGTCAAAAAAGAGGATTTTCGCACTAACTCGCAGTGATATCTGAAATTATTCTTATTATATAATTATATAATTATTCTTATTGTTTATTATTATATGAAAATTTAAATACAAAAGTTGTAGGTTTTATTAGGACAAAACCTATTCCTGTGAAGTATAACTTTTCTTAATTTCTTCATTATAACTGTTATTAAATTTAATAAACTTTCAATTTTTCTTTAAAATTATGGTGAGAGCTAATGTTTTTAAAGAAATAATTTTGGAGAATCACGTTACTATTTTGTCTCGACTCTATCTGTTTTTCCCCAATAAAATATATTTTTACAATATATTTTCAATATCTAATAAACAAACTAACATCATTAATAAAAGAACTTCTTTATTATTAATTAAAAATGGGTGAACACTTGGTCGAAATAGCATTCCGTCCAACTTATTAAGTTTATCCAGCGTAGATGTGAACACAAAAAATGAGTAACGAATCCCATTATTTCTAACACTCTCATTACCACATTATTCATGTCATCTTACCAGTTATTTCTTTCAATTACGAATAAAAATTATTAGTCGAACGCCTAATGAAAAGTGACGGATTTGTAAATCTGATGCGTGGTCGATTGATGGTTACGACAAAAAACGGGAATGAACCGAGGGGAAGCAGCGAAAATAATCATTTAAGCCAAGCGGCTTTCGAGAGTGACAGCCTATAGCTGCTCGCCCCATTCTACTAATTACTATAGTAGTATGGAGTGAGGTCTTCGAGTTTTAGTCTGCCCAATCAAGTCCATTCGAGAGGGAAAAAGATGATGCCGACGATTGTTTCATATACGTTAGTTTTTTTTTTCTTTCTGACGCGATAATAACGATCGAGCTGCTGCTTTTGACGGTGCAAACGCCATTGTTAGGCACACCGAACTTTTGAAGAGAAGGAGAAAAAGAGAGAAAGAGAAAGAGAGAGAGGGAGCCTTATTGCAGTTGCGGGAGCATTTTTTTAAAAAGCATACTCTCTTTCCCTTCTTGTGGTGCTTGAGATTGATGACGGCCTGAGGGTTAATGCTCCTATTCCTATAGCGTCCTTTTAATAAATTTTAATTAGCGCGGCATCCCGCTATTACGCTTCTTCAATAATACATCAATCTATCTGATACTTTGATTTTATTAATGTTTTATAAACGCTTCTTGTCGATTTGTAAACTAAATTAATGAGCGTTGCGATACATGTATAAACAAATTAGAATTTTTGAGTAAAAATTTCATATAAAATTATTTTATGAGAATATTATTTCTTCAAAAAAGCTATAATAAAAGAATAAAAATGGTACAAATTAATATTTTTTAAGTGAATTTATTTTAGTAACCCTTTTGATAAAACAAAACAAACAAAACTGAATTCCCAAAATGAAAAATTTTAAACTTTTTTTGTACTTTGCATTCCGATTCTCGAAACCTTTCTTACTGTAAATTGTAAAAGTTTATTTGTTTTAAATTTAGCACCCAACTCAAAAATTATAATCATATTAAAATTTTTCGCTGCTTCCGACCATCACTTTTGTAATCCGCATATCTCATTCATTTTTTAATTTTTATCAAAATATCATGCAGAGAGTAAATCAGGACTTGGTAAAATAGTATATATTACTCTAAAAACTGGCAGGATAGCAGTTACTAGAAAAAAATTTTGACAAATAGAATTTACAAATTAAGATTCAGTAAAAATTTTAATCAATCCAAACCTAATGCAATTCTATTGCGATTAAAAAGTATAAAATAATACGCCATATATTATAGAGGAAGGAAAAAATAATATGATAATATAAGTGTAGTTGGGCATATATAAAGGTTCAGTACCTTCGCGGGATAAAATCTTAAAAAGTGTAGTCCAATTTTTTCTTTACTCAAACTCTGAAAAGTTTGAATCAAAGCTGCAGTGATTGACACTTCTCATGCATCAAATCTCTGACATGTTTGTTCATTTTACGTTTGTAATATGAGGAGGATAGGACGAAGTATGTAATTTAAAATTTTTGTAATTTAAAACTGATATAGATGTCTCACTTTAAGGACATGAGATTATTGTAAAATATATAAAATAAAAAGTATTTTGAATATATATAAGAAAGAGATACAAAGATAAGTTACAATAAAAAAGAATTATTGTGGTTGATCAGCACTCAACATATGCAATACAAGGTTAGCACTAAGTACTATTGGCTTATGCCGAACAAAAAAAACATTATATTATTTTGAATTATACACTAAAATATTATATTAATTTGGAAACACTTCGTTTATTCCTATATTTTGAAAGAAAAAGTAGAAATTATAAAAAAATACTACATTAAGTGTAAAAAGAAGGAAAAAAAAGAAAGATTACCTAATATGTTGTAAGTAAATATGCCAAGTATTCTCAAAAAATAATTGTGCAGTTTTAATGAAATTTTGCATAAACATTCTTTATAGTGGGAGTTAGACAGTCTATGAATTTTATGTTGGTTCGCTTAATCATTTTCAAAAAAAATTCAATTTAAATATTAATAAAAATGTAACCTTAAATATCTTTGAATCTCATGGTTGGGAACAAACAATTTATATTGGTTAATAAAAGAGCTTCAAGAATTCAAAAGATCTACGTCCCTGCGAAATTTCTTAAAGATTTATTGCGTTTCGAGTAAAAATATGAGTGTTGACAATGTATATATTATATTGGAAGTAACATATAATGGCATAGATTCTCTTTTTTCAGTCTATTTTTGAGATAACTAAATGAAATTTTCAAGAATAGTATATTGTTTTGCGATTAAATATTTAATGAAGTCTCTATCTTTGTCGTGACATGATATTAATATATATATCATGACATTTTTTCTTATTATAGAAAATAAAAAGTATAAAAAAAACCGTAACATGCCTGCTAAAAGTCGTTTATTTTTCTTTGATTTATAAAGTATTTTAAAAATTGTTTCAGACGTGGAAGAAAATAGTTGATTATAGTTCTTATTATAGTTTCATTTATATAACATTTATAAAATAATGTACATTTTAAATTATGTATTCAATCATATATCTTCATAATAGAGAAACCTGTACACTTTTCGATTCAGATTGTTCGCCATGAGAGGAGTAGCTATATGTAGTATTTACCCAACATACACAGAAGTAAAAGTTAAATTTCATACGAAATCCTATCGTTAAATCTCTCTCCGCTCGGGGCAAATTCTCTAAAGAGATTATTTTACACTCGTTTAAATTATGCATTTTTACCCACACATCTGTTTTAATACATTTGTATTTATAGCAATCGTTTATATACTATACCACAAAGGTCTCTTACAATACACATAAAACCGAACAAAGGTTTGCAAGATGTCAAGCTGTTCCGGGAATTGAATTACAAAACTCAAGCGCAGACGAGGGTGAGAACAGTCTGTTGGCGTTGGAGACCCCAACGAGTTATTTAACGCCCAGGTGCCATTTCGCTAATTATGCCGTATAATTACGTGACGAATACCCAGTAAAAAAAAATCTCTGCCTACCCGTTTGGAATGGACGATGTGTACACAATGCCGTGCGAATCATTTGAAAATTATTCCATTTCACGAAATAATACTTATTTAGTGCAGAAGAAAAGTACTGTTATTATACTCTTAATAATACGTTTCGCAGTTGTAAAAAACTTACTACGTTATTCTGATAAAACGTATACAACAAGAAATTATGATGAAAATAGCAATTTAGTTTGTGTAACATTTTATTAAAAACATGGACTGTTTTTATTATGGTCTGAAGTAAAATAGATGAAGAATAACTTGGGTAGAATATCTACGAAGAGAAAACACATGTTAGATCTATTGTTCGTTTAAAACCATACACAAATTTAAATTTAATACGTGAATACTCATTATTACATATATACATGAATTATTGGCTAGAAACTTTAGATTTTGAAATCAATGAAAGAATAGATATTTATCAATCAAAGATTTGTAATAAGGTAGTTATCATAAACATATATCATAACCCGGCAAACACAATTAGACCCTTAGTCTTTCACGGTTAGTCTAGTTCTACAAGCACCCCATGCTGACTGCTCCCGCCCCGCCCCCCGGGTTCGTATTTTGAGGGGCACACTTAGGTCCTCACCTACGGGCAGCCTGAGACTATCCTGTCGCACGTAGCACCGTAGATAGTTGTCGTAGAAAATTTTTTATAAACAGCTTTAAGTGCGTGTTTGGAAGGTCCTTGGTATTCAGCAGCTGGTCATTATGAGTTTACGGTGGAAAAGTTTGGATCTTCGATAGAAAAATCAGATGATTATATCCTGTTTTGCAATTGATATACTAATTACTTCAAGTTAGATGCACTGATCTTCAAATACTATAACTTAAGATTTAATTAATTTTATAACTAACTTAAGCTGCTTAATTTTAAATATAAGAAAGATAACATCATAATTGTGTTAGTTAATACGTTTATTAATAAATATTGTGGCCGATACGCTGGTTTATTGACTGTTTAATAATAATGTTTTTCATTAATTCATATAAAGTCAACTTCATTACTTTGATTATTGAGCATGAGTTATTATTAGTATAAGTTAGTAGTATAAATTACTTTTTGCAATATAGATTTTTATTCTATTTTATATAAGGAATATGTTTTTCCCAAGTTAAGCAGTTTTAAATTTAAACAACCCCTATACAGTCACATCATATATATGCTCTTATAAATTTTCAATAAATAGAAAAGTCAATGTTAAACTGGTGGAAAAAGCTCTCTCACTTTGTTCGCGGAATCAACCCATCGCAGACTATAAAAAAAACTTCGTTTCTACATATAGAGCACGACTGCAACGACCCACAAGAACCTTCTATCTTGCCTTTCCAAAAATAGTTAGATCTTCTGGAATATTAATGTATTTGATATGTATGATATAATGAATAATTATATGAAATCAAATCCAGTTTAATTATAAACGAAAACCAACTATTTTAGGTATATTTCAATGTTTACGTCAACTGAATCGGCTGCGTAAAGTCTATTTTGAACGATTAATAACTGTGTAATACAACTAATTATCTTAAATTTGAGAAAAGATCTTCACGGAGAAAAATTCTAGAGGAAATTTTAAAATTTATGTAGGAAAAATTACTATTTTGCTATAGTACCGCTGGGACATACTCGCAATATAATAAATTTTATAATTTCAATTATAGGCATTTTTACTATTTTAGAAAGTAAATTTGAAATACATTATTTAAAAAAATATTTTTCGTGATCTACCTTACCGACTCTATTTGAAATATATACATTAAATTAATTTAAATAAGAAATAATATATTTATTTTTGAGAAAAACGTGAAGACCGGTGTGTGGGAATCGAACCCCAGCCCGCTGATTCGGAAGCCGCAGTCTTATCACTGCGCCAACACGCCTTTACACGTACGGTGTTTCGACTCGTCTACATATGTTACAGCTTACCCCGTCCCATAACAATAACATTGCACTAAATATGTTATTGGCAATG
>JAWWEQ010016428.1:0-34344 GCA_035583055.1 Torymus tubicola
AATCTGCATTATTACAGTCGAACGGAAAAACGTCTATAGTTGACTTCAATTTTATAGTGAATCGTCGAAACTCTGGATCCCCCCCCCCTTACGGTTTGTTTTTCAGATAAAATGTTTCAGAAAGAAATACTTACGGATGTTTCATTGGTTGTCCATTATTCGATTTTTATTTAGATTTTACGTGAAGTTATATATTTTCAGTTTTCCTTCTGTATACATGCAACATTAAAGCATCTTGTTTCACAAGTATAATATATATCTTTAATTTGTTCTGATTGAAATTCCTTGTTTGTTAATATATGTAATATGCAAATTTCACAACATACGTTAAGTATTAATTATATTAAATATATTACATTTTTTATTTTACATTTTTTTCAACAATACTTTTAAAACCGTTTTTAACTCAAGAAAGTACATATTATATTGTTAATCTATAACAATATATATATTGCAAACTTTTTGTACATGTTCTATCAGTTTTACATTAGTTTTTACCAGATAATTTAAACAATAATTTCCACAAATAATACCGAGATGTTTGCCATTCCTTTAAAACAATAAACCTAACTTATATAGTTCTCGACAAAGCTCAAAATGCTAATACAACAGCGATCACTCATACAGGCACGTATCTCCAATAATATTTAGCCAAGAAATACTGTTTGAAAATAAAACAATGCTCTCGCTGTTCGGATCTCTGTCCAAAGAATTTTCTCTCTCTCTCTTCATAGTCGTCGAGAGAAGAGAAGAATCATCTTCTCCCTCCTTTACCTTCCCGTATACGTATATTATACTTATACGAAGAGAACCCTAGAAGGAGAGACTCTCCGACGCCACTGACCGGTGCCAGTCTGTCTGGTCCGACCGTTCTTCTTCCCCCTCTTTCTCTCTCTCTCTCTCTCTCTCTCTCTTTCTCTCTCACTTCACTTTCGTATATATACTGTATAACGAAGCGCTCTCCTCTCGAAAAAATTCCTGAGCAGACTCCCCGTCGTGCCGTGCTCCACCCCCGTTTCTTCCTCGCTCGCACTCGCTCGCCTATCAATGAACACACGCGCGCGGCCGATTATCTTGATTCCCCGCGTATAAGAAAGAGAGGCATTTTTCTAAATAGGCTCGGTCCCATAATAGCAGCGATTCCCTGCGCGCTCTGCCGGTCTGTGCGTGTGATATATACACCTTTTCACATGTCATTTGGCTACTCCAGGATTTGTTTCCCTTTGTCGTGCGCGCCTCGATTCGGTTTATATGCTCTGTGTGTGTATATATAGATATTTTCTGTGTATATTGTAATATTTTATTTTTACGAGTCTCCTTTTTTGTGAATAGGTGGATAGATACACGGGACGAGAGTGTGAATAAAGTTCCGAAAATTGATACGTCCTTTTTTTTCATTTTTTTGGCGGCGACGTGAAGGAGGAAAGTCAAGGTGAGGAGTCAATCTTTTTCTTTTTGTCGTTCTATTCTTTTCGAAGTTGTTGGTCGCGACAGGGTTTTTGTCGGGATAGAAGGAAATTATTTATGCGCGTGAAATTCAAATTAGAAATGATGCCGGACGTTTCAATGTACATTTAGAATCCGATGATTTCGGTCACAGTTCTCCGCGGAGTATAGACATATACATAGAATTAAATAATCCACCGAAAAAAATATAGATAAAGCGTGCATTTGACATAAGACGTTCGGGAATAGTGGAACTAAATAGTGTGGAGGATAGGTTTCTCGAAACGGAAATGCATTATTCATGATTAAAATAGAATAGCAGGTGATTAGAGATTAACAGTTTTGGCTATATATATATATATAGAGGTCGATAGAGATGAGAATTTATTGGGATTCAGTTGAAATTTGTCTAATTATATAGTACATTGTTATGTGTTTGATTTTACATAGCAATAAAAATTTATTTATGCCTTATAGGTTTCTTCGGAAAATGATTTTATAATTGTTCTCCCAATCCAATGACATTTAATCTCATGAAATCATTTACGTGCCACCAACAGCTATCTGATTTCTATATTCCTCTAACTAGTTCACCCAATCACATCTACAAGGTAACCGTAGAGTACTCCACTAGCAATACATCAAATTACCGCAGCACCAGCAGGCAAAACCATAACGAGCGTAGTAGCACCATGCTCCGCCTTTTATACTCCACATACTTTGCACAGGGTGAATCATCTGTTTTAACTAGTATTCACACGCAGGAAGATCTTCATCCTACTCGTCTCCCACGTTTTCGGTCCCGGGAAAGCCACGTGACGTCCTCGTGACGTGACCTCCTGCGAGGGTGGACGCATGCGCGCGAGAGGTGGTCTATTTTGGCCTTCGGGACAATGCGTTTCGAATTATTCTTGTGTTTGTACATGGGGATAAAGAGGGCGCGAGAATTGGTGTTCTGTGGTATGTTCTTGGTCGACGTCCAGAAGAAACAAAGCGCGCAGCGGTGTTTCAGAGGCGCGAAGTGAAAGCTCGGTGGGATATGCAGAGAAAGGTTCGCATATGGAGTGAAGGAAAGTGACGGAAGTGACGAAGAAAGTATGAGGGGTCGTGGAGATATTTGAATTGTTTTTGTAGACGAAATAGGAAAAACCTAGCTATAAACGTTATACATATAATTTGCATGTAACTTTAAAGCTGAATTCTAGAAATTCAATGTGATATAAGATTGTGATTATAAAATTGTTATAATTTACTTAATCGTTCGTTATTGAAATTTTTCACTTAACATATGGATAAATGTTTTAAACCAGTAGTCTGCCTACCGTGCGATCATACTCCAATACCAAAATGACAATTAAAAATCTAAGAGAACACGGGAATTAAAACAGTTACCTCACGTCCACATCTCCTTCTGTGCGTTCGCTCTTAAAGAGCAGAAAAGAAATGTCGACTTTGCGACGACGAAGAACTGTCGCGCATCCTCAAGACCCTTTCATACCACTATACCGCATCTCTCGCGCCCGTATCTTTCTCTCGTTTTTCTCCATCCTCTCCTTCGTCTGTCCGTCCAAAAAGATCATACCCCTGCGAGAGGACAAAAGCAGACGCGGACGAGCCTCTCTCTGTGCTCGCTCGCATTTAAAGCGTTCTTGTAAGTTTTTGAAACACGGCATTGTCCGCTCGACGCCCCGCACAATATGCGCTTTTCCTTTATACGTCGCGCGTTTTCATTCCGGCCGCCCCCCTTTTTTCCACCTCCGTTTCTTTCACGTGTGCGCGCGCGCGCGAGTTTTCTTCCTTCTTTCTCTTTGTGGAAGACCTTTGTGCGACAGACGCGCACACGGGAGATGTCGTTATTTTAACGGGCTTCTTCCGTATGTAGAGAATGAGAGATATGATGGTCAGCCGATCCGTTTGTTTATATACGCCGGGTGAGGATGAATAGAGCGAGCCAGGTAAATTGATTTTTCTTTTTGGAGGAATATTGTGAAGGCTTTGTGTGAACTGAGGGTTTTAGAGATTACCGTGATACTGTGAGGTTTGTTTTTTTTATTGTGGAAATGTATAGCGCGCGTTAAATGCATTGCTGAATGGTTTTCTCATTGTATAATATATAAAACGCAGTGATTTAAGTTTCTTTTAGATCAATTGTAGATTAAAATTTATTTTAGTCGCGGTTCTGTAGAGTTTACGATAAATTGAATATTTTCGTAATGTTTTCAAAATAGAAAAAAATTTAAAAAATTTTACATTCTCCAAAACAACAGCAAGCAATTTACATTTTAACGATAACATTTCAACACACTGTATAATATTATGCCATTATTCCTCACAGAAAGCAATTTAAAAGAATATATATCACATCCAGTTATACCCCAGCCTACCGCAATTATCTTTGAAAAGTGTCAAGTACATCACCACCGCCCTTCCATAAAACAATTCACGCGCGGAGAGCCTTCAAAACTCCAACCGTCACTCCCGCGTGGACCACCAACTGACCGCCATCACAACACTCCCACATCTCGTTGGGGTCAGGGATTCTCATCGCGCGGTAATATTGCCGATAAACATTTCGCGCGTGCGCGTGAGTGCTAGTTTTTCGGGGGGTCAGCAGCAGCAGCAGCAGTCGCCCAGCGGGACGTCCCCTTCTGGCTTTTTAAGAGGCCTGCCCGCGTGGTTTTGTTCTACCGAGAGGCGCGACGCTCTTTCGCGTGCACGCATGCGTGCGGTGAGCGATATTATATATAGGTAAAGGGTTGATGTGCGATTTTTCGAGCGAGTTTTTTTTTTCCTTTTCGAGTGGTGGGTTGAGGAATTATGTAGATGCGAGGTGAGTATTATTATTTATTCATTGCCTTGTGGTCTAGTTTTGGAGCGATTAAGGGTACAGAAGATCATGTGTAACGAATGTGGTGGGGATTTAGCATGTGAAGAGGACAATTTATATACAATTTTTCTATTCTATATGTGATATTGATAATGATTTACAGGGTTATATTATACATTGTGACTATAAGGTTTTGCTCGTTTAAATGCAATAAATTACGTTTATAAAGAATCCAAAAGAGTGTATATATATTCTAATTTTTATTCCCCGTTTTTGCAACCCAACATCTACTTTAAATATTCTTTATACTTGACTTCACATACAGTGGACAATCTGAGAATTGTATTAGCACTTCCACAAAGTAGTGCACTATACATCACAGTGATCACAAATAACCCAAAATAACACAGAACAATGACGAAGCCTTCCCTAAACGGCATAAAACGCGTACTATTTTTCACAAACCATGCGCCAGCGTTAAACAAACGCCTTGCGCAACGCGCTTCGCCGTGTACAATGTCTATCTATTTCCAAACCCCGAACTATATATACGCACATACACAAAGTCGCACGCGCGCGCGCGCACTTACAAAAAGCGATTTAAACAATCAAAGCGGCGCTCGCTTCATTACATCTCTGTCGCTCGAGACAAAACAAACGCGCGCCCAGTGCGCGTATACAATGGGACCGACATATATATATATATATACACATACAGTCGATTTTCCAGCCTCGTTTAACCGCACGCAAGTACGCATACGTACGTACGTGCGTGCGTCTGATAATGCGTCATATGCCAGGTCTGCGTGTATATACGCCCTTGTTGGGAAGGCTGGACCGGTTGTAGAGTGTCGACGATGATCTTGGGCGTGTTCTTCGAGGGTTGAAGGAGTCAGTCAACGCACGTAATAGGCGTTGATATGTCGATGGTGTTTGAGTCGGACGCATATAGCGAACGCAAGGGCGCATTGTGCGGTTTTTTTTCATCGGCGGGTAATGAAGCGGTTCTTTGAGGAGGGACTGTAATGTATGCGTTTGGGTGATCTGTGGCGAGAGTCTGGTTTTGAGAGCTGTGTGTTGACTTAGTGTCGGTAAATGGAGCGATGTGTGAGTTGTAATTGCAGAGAGCTGTACTAGTGGTCAAATTAACGAGATCGCATGAGGAATGGATCGTTAGTATAGTATATACGAAGATTTTTTAGAATAATTATATATTCCAGCGTTGATGTTTGAGTATTTATGAAGTTGACATATACTATTGTTGGTGAAATATGAAAAGAATGTATAATGTAGTATTGTATTGCATAATAGTTAAATGTTCTCAAAGTTTTTTTTTCCGTTCAATACACGTAAAATAACGTTTCTTAAAGTGTCATGTAATATTAAAATTTACACTACTTTTTATCATGAAACAAATATTATAGAGTGTTTTCATTTTTACAGCAAAATTAGAACAAATATACTACAGTACAATTATAATGAATCAAAATCTGTAACTCCAATTCCGAATCTTTATAGTCATAAGAATCTTCATCCCATCAAAAACCTCTGGCCCCTTTCCTCCTCGCCTCATTTACACGCACACATATATACACATACACGTACACTTATACATGTACCGGCTTCAACGGCAAGGGTCCGTGCAGCGCAATTGACTTTCGAGCGGCAGCAGCAGCAGCAGTGCCCGTCGAGCTAAATCTTTCGCGAGACCGCACCACCTGTTTGTTTTCGCGTGGCGTCGATGTGCGCGTAACGAAAATCGTCCAGCCGCATGCTGGGCTCGCTCGTGAAGAATAATTGGCCGCGCTCTTGCGCACGCTCGTCATTTCATTCGCCGCTTGACGTATGTATACATAAACCGTGCGATGTTTGAGTGATTTTATTGAATTTTCGTTGATAGCGTATTTAATTGTTGGTGAAAAAAATACACGGGAGTGTGAAAAAATGGTGGAAAAATCGGTCGATTGACAGAGTGGGTTTTAATAAATTTAATTGTCATCATCGTTGTAACAGAATCAGGAAATCAGAATTAAAAATTAATTGGAATCAATTATACGAAGCAAAAGGTATACGAATAATGATGACATTAATTGTTAACAGGCAAAATGCAATTTTCGATTCTATATTAAAATTATAATTAAGGGTGAAATGACTAATTCTGGTATTATTTTAATATTTTATTTATTAAGTATTTATCATACTTCAGTAGGTTATGTATCTAATTAAATATTGACGATTTTAGAAAATTATTCAATTATTATACGAAAATATAACGATACTCTTGAAGGAGCTTCCATTTCTCTAAAAATATTTTTTAATGAAACACCATGGTTTTGTACAAAACGCAATACCAACAACCGTCACCTTTTATGTACGCGGAAAACTAATTCTTTCCACAAAACGATAAAACTATCCCAGTCTGCCATTTTTACGTATTACCATGATTTATTCGACTCAATATTTGCGGCGCTGATTGGCTACCATTACACCTAGTATTTGCGCTCACTCGCGTGTGCGCACGCTCGCGAAACTACCGTGGCATTGCGTCAGAATATTTATTGACAGGCTAGACGTATACTATAAATTACAGTACTTTACAGCTTTGTGTTTCAATTCAAACGAGGAAATCGTGATTTATCTCGAAAAACACTGCGCCTTTACGACTCTGGGAAAAAATACACCGCAGCGCACACACGCGCGCCTTTTCGCAACTATTCGCATTATATGCGTATACACCGCTTATGCGTTAACAATCTCCGATAAAAACCATAACTCAATTTCGCGTGGAAAAGCTCATCTCCTCTTAGGCATCAATGAGACAAAAGCTTGAATGGCAATAGTGCGTATATCCACTGATTGATTGCGATCTTGGACAAGTGTGTTGTACAACACGCGCTTTCTTCCATTCATTCTTAGCATCGCATATATACGTACACATACACAGGTATTTGAATTTGCCTATTTTAACGGATAACCTTGGGGGGCACGAGGATCATCTCTCCCTCTCGCTCTCGCGCTTTTACGATCGCTCGAATATGATTTATCCTCCGACGTGCGAATGCGCTTGAAGAACGCTCTCGCACACACACACATATATATACACACGTATACATGTGTGGTCAGAGAGATATATATTCACGCCGTCGCTCTTTCGCGCGCGCGCGCACTCGTATTTCACGTGGATAGCCGTAAAGATCTACGCGTTCGCGCGTTGCGCTCCTTTCCGGGAAAATCAGCGACGGCAGGAAATGGTTTTATTGAAGCGCGCCGCTCGGAGGTCGAAGTCATTGCGTATACGTTTCTTCCGTTTCCTACGCGAAGAGTCCCAAAAAAAGAGAGAGACAAAGAGAGAGAAAGAAAGAGAGGTTTTATGGCTTAATTGGAGTCTGTGAGAGAGTGCTTGTGAACTCGAGGACATTGTCTTGGGAGTATAATGGTGTTGGTTCTGTTTTCTTCTTTTTTTTTTTAGTTGGGGTTGGTCGCGAGGAACATTCGTGATGCGCAACCCGTGACGAGGTGCGGCGAGGATCGGGAAAGTTAGATCTGTTCTCTGTTTTTCCAACGCCGAAGGCTTTGTAAATATTGGATGACCGTGTAAACGGTGTGTAAACGTAAACTTGAGTTGGCTGCGGCAGCTCTGCGTTGCGATGATTTATTATGGCTAATAATTCTGTTGAAAGAAAGGGTTTTATGTACAATCATTTGTACGACCGATGTTCTGTTGTTTGTAGTGAAGTAAATCTTTGAAATTTTAACGTGCATACAGAATTTGAACATTTTGTTCGTTGTAAGTGGTTTTATTCTAAATTTTTTGTAACTCTAACGTATATAATATAAAAGAAAATATTATATCTGAATCATTTGGAATTTTTTTTAGTTTACTGTTAGTAAGTGTTTGTAATTGCGTTATTATTATGAATCCTTTTTTTTAACACTTGTAAATTTAAAATTATATACAGGGATAACTGCGTGGAATAAAAACTAAATAACACACGACAATATTCTTTCACCTAGTTTTTTACGACTACTTTTGGACGCGCATATACGTCTTTTGCTTCATTCACCTTTTCTATCGTCAGCTACAATCTACTGACCTATTATATACATCACAATACCTCGAAACTACAACAGTATCTGACAAGAAGGACGCGCACCTAATTTACATGTACCCCTTCTTTTTCCTTGAAATTAAAATTTGCAATTCTCCATCTGAAACTTATTCCTTTTCATATATTTCTTTCCACCACGAGCGAGACTCGAGAGACACACCAGACAACTCGTTCGCTCAAAGGAACAGGTGTTATTATCCCCCGATACACAATTCCCATCACGACGACTCTCGTAACTACTGACTACATTAAAAAAATCCCCAGGAGAGGCACGAGAAGAATCTCTCTTGCCAAGAAGCAGCAGCAGCACGACAGAGATCAAAACGCGCAGAGCTATAATGCGTCGCGCGCGCGAGCGTCTTTTTCACCTTTCTTCTCTATAATACCAAGAGCGGAGGCCAGCAGGGCTCTCTTCTCTCCATGCTCTTTCCATTGGACGGCGTATTGTTCGCGGGCTGACGTGCACAAAGGGAAACTGTAGCTCGAAAACAAAGGGGGCGCCGAGATGTCACGAGACGAGAGGAGCAACAGCAGCAGCAGCAACAGCGTCAATGTCGCGCGCGTTGGTCTACAAAGCCACGATACATCTCGTAGCTCCTTCGGAGAGAAAGACGCAGAGAGAGAGAGAGAGAGAGAGAGAGAGAGAGAGAGAGAGGACGAATGAAAAATCACGTGTGATCGAGTGTACAACGAATTATGGAGATTTGGAATATTGTTTTTTCGGATATAGAAGAGATGATTATATTGCGATACGTCGGTATATAGGGGCAAATCTGATTTGTAGCTTCTCGTGTATATACATACGTGAGCGTGAGAGAGAATGAAGCGATTGCATTGAGAGTTTGACGGCTGTCTTTCTTTCTTTTATTCTTCTTTTCATTTTAGTGTTGAGAAGAGAAAGAGACGGTCATTTTTGTCCGTTGTTCCGTGCTTTTGTGGGGAGAACCGATATGCATCTGGCTGTTTGAAAGGCAAAGCGTCGCAGAACTGAATATGTATATATGTATACGCGCCGAGGCGAAGACTGTTTGGGGGATAATGCAGTGTTATTTTGACGCGAGGTTCGCTGATGGGAGGCGAGGATTATGGAAAATTAAGTAATTTTGGGCGGTTTGTTTTGTTGAAAAAACAGATGGGAGTGTTTAATGGGATCCTAAAATTGGAATAACTATGATACTGTGATTTGCCATGTTTTATGCGAGCGTTCTTACATGAGAAAAAGTATTGATTAGTCACGGAGACGTGAATATTTCTCAAGAAATATAGTTTTCTTGAAAGAATAAATAATGTAGAAAGTCGTGTTTTCGCAATGGCAATGAAGTACAAGGAAATAACGTTCTATTTTAGCATTTAAATAAATAAATTACGATTCATAATTTCATCATTAAAATAAGACAACTTCTTCGTATAGATGCACTTTATTTAGGGAGATACACGACAACATTGAATATAAGATCGACTTTCATGAGTTTTACGGCTTGTCACAGTTTCAAAGCGCGCGTATAATTCATTGAAAATCCTCCGACACTAAACATTCTGAAATTCATTTAAAATGTTTAAATTATTACTCCCCGTTCACTGCCTCATCCTAAATATCATTAGATACAACTCGAAGTATAACGCGCGCCATTTATGCACGTTTCCTCGTATAATTGCACACAAATACCTCAACAGCTATATATATATATATATATATATGCGTGCGCAAAGAAAAAAAAGGCGAGCCGCGAGCTCGTTTCATTAAAAAATGTCAGCTAACCCCCCGCGATACATAAATTTACCGTATCTTCGTTGGCTCACCTCGAGGACGTATATATATGCGTATTATGCGCTGCATGCCACGTAAAAGGGGGAAAAATCGCTTTGACGCGCTCGCGCAAAAATGCGCGCCAAGTGCGCGGTTTTTTCGCTATCTCATTAGCGATCCCTCGACGCCTTTTGATCGGCTCGACCTCAAAAAAAGAAAGAACGCCAGAGCGTGCGATGTACATGCCGCGCGATTAATCCGCAGTTTCGTGCAGCACCTTTTTCATCGCCTTTCCGGTTAGTTAAATGCAATTTCCATTCGCGGCGCGCCATTAAATTTAGCGAGCTTTGCTCTCTTTCTCTCTTCTCTCTGTTGCGCGGGCCTTTTGAAATTTCTGCGTGTATACGATATGCGCGCGAATGCGATAAGAGAGGGAAAAAAATTTCTTTTCCGAAAAAAAATATGTTGTGAATCTGATTAAGCGGGTTTAGAAGCGGAAAAATGGAGCACAGATGCGCCAGTCGAATCGCGCTTCTTTAACCGACCTTTGTTGGTTGAGCACACTGAATAAATCAGGTTTTCAGAGAGTTATTTAGTCTTTGAAGGTGCGACGCGTGCAAAAATTCAAAAGACAAAAAGTTGCCTGTCTTTTTGCATGTGTGCTGCGCAGAAAATATTTTTGTGACATTTGAATTGGGTGTATGAATGCGAGTGAAAGTGTGACAGTTTTTCGTGCGTATAATATAATGATATCTAGGGAGTTATTGAAATAATATATTGAATTGCAACTACTGAACAATCAAGCATAATCGTTTAGAAAATTTTTAAAAAGATAACCTTATTTACTAGCTGCCATTTATCGAAATGAAATTTAAATATATTCTTCTACAGATATCTTAGAATCTCTACAATTCTTTTTTTATCAAAAGTATCTAATTATTCATTTTTATTGAATGTTAATGTATTTTAATCAGTTGCCATGTATTTGAAAATATTACGTCAACGAATTACAATATCCATCATACCCGAATGAAGATTAGTGTATAAAAAATACAAACTACAGGTTGACAGTATTTAGATAATCATCAAAATGAAAATCTTAACGACCCGAACTCGTTTAGGGCTTCATTCTATAAAGCAATTAAAGTTCGACTTTTCATGCTATAAAACGTCTGGATGGAGACCGAAGACACTTCCTCGCTCAAAACTTTTGACGTTATCCATCCGATCAATGACGTCCGAGGTTGACAGTTTAAGTGGACTGCCTTTGCGAGATATTACGTCTGAGTCTTCGATCTATAAAACGCTAAATAAAAATATTTAGAGTCATTCTTCATTACTGAATAGCACATATTTATACTTTACTTTCTACTTTTTTTATCGTATGCTATATATAAGACCACCAATGTCGAGTATAAGCGTGTGCATTTTACTCAAATATCAGGTAGATTTCATTTTAATGAACATCGTTTTTAGCTTATCTTCCATTACATCAGTTGCCATAACCGTTTCCCATTGTATCGGCCCTAACGGTACGAGAAAAGTAATACGTCTTTGGAGAAAGAGGAAAAAATTTTCCAGGTGGCCTGGTCGGGTCCACCGTACATCTCTGATGTATTGTGATAATTCATCTCAGCAGCAACCCGTGGATAATAACCATCATAAAGTTTATAAAAATTATTCGGTACCACTGGCCCCTCGACCATACACTACAGCCTCCTAGATAAACTAACCCTTGACTCACTGGTCCATGCGTTTCGCAAACCAACTGCAGTAGTAGTAGCAGCAGCATCCACGCAGATTAAATTACACACTCCACCTGAAATTCGCGACGACGACCGCAGCAGCCGGCGGCACTTGTAACGAGAAAAAAAAGGAACATGGCGCTCATCGTCATGGTCCACTGACGATTTTTCTCTGGCGCGAGAGCAAAGTATCGCGTATCGGCAAAAAACGCTGCGCGCGTTAACATAAATTAGATCTCGGCCGGTGATCCGCGCCCTTGACGTTATATGTATACGCACGCGTACGCAGCCGTCGACAAAAGTTTTTTGCTCGCGCTAGGAGAAATTAAGTATGGCGCGATGCGCAAACTAGTTCCGCGATTTTTTCTTTCAACTTGCAGAAGAGGAAGTTATCTTCGGGCAGAGATCGAGGACGCGTGAGAAGAGTGCAGGATCCGGAAGTGAAAAAGAGAGAGGATGAAGGGCCTTTTGCGAGGAAATATTTTTTTTTTACGAGATCTGTTTGTCCCGATTAAGAGATTATTTTGCGCGCGAGTGACCCGAAAGAGAGAACATGAGAGTATACGAGAGGAGAGGTTTCTAGGTGGATGACGTCGGTGATTATGTATGCTAATGTGGTTTCGGTGGTTATGAGATTCGGCAAGGTACCGCGTGAACGTTGTAAGTATTACATAATATTTTATATTAATTTTTAAATATTTATTTAATTATAACTTTGCGAATGCGACTAAGTTTTTAAGTGAATGATTTTTTTGTGAGAAAATTGATGTGTGAATTTTCTGGTAGTTGTGTATATGAAATGAAGAATGGAATTCTCATACAATAAATTTGGTTTGATTATCGAAGGATATTTATTAAGCATAAGTTAAAAATATACTGCTATTTGTACTATAGACTAATAATTTTCATAAAAACGTTAGTATGTCCCACGTTTACTATAAAAATGGTAATTTTTTTCTGTAAATATAAATTTATTTACTAAAATTAGTTCATACAACGCTTCACGTATACACTTCAATATTTGATTCTTGTTCTCTAAACTCAATAAGAATTAAATAAATATAATACCTATAAAAATTATTTTGTTTTCCAATTTAATCTTTATGCACTCGATCGTAGGTGAGCTTAACAGCCATACCAGATTTTATAAATTCAACAACAATGGCCATTATACCAACTCGAATACATCAAATTCTCACGAAATACTTGGAATGACTTCTTAATTAAAACCATTCCCAAATAAATCACGCAACCAACAGGCACTGCACACATACATGCGGCTTCCCGAAACTTCGTTATTGCTAATTCAATTATCGGCCGATCCGCGCACACCTAGTCCATCAATCAACGCTCAAAGCATCCTATGGTGAACCTATATATACTATGTGCGAAACAATCGACAAAAAAAGCAGCCCATAAAAACACGTATACACAACACGGTCATGTAGTGTTCTACAAAAGACACACCCACTGCGTGCCTGCGGACACAATACCCGCGCCATACATCGGCTTTACAAATCCGCGCTAAACATTCAGTCGCCGACTTCCCTGGTACCTATACACATATACAGACTGGCGGACAAAAAGCGCGCGACGATCCTGAACAACACGCGATCATCATCCACTCGCGGCGCGAATCAATCGCTGGCGATTCAATCAGGCCTTTTTGGTGGCTCATCTATCTTATAACCTCGCGCGCGTATACGTGCGTGTGTGTGTACCAGTGCGCGTGAGTGCACAAAGCAGACGCGCGATGATTTATATATGCAAGGATAAGGAGAACAACGAAAACGCAGACCAGCAGAGCGCGCCAGTTATGTATAGATGGATTAGAAAATATTATTCAAATGAGTTTATAGTATATATGTGTATGGACTGCAACGAGGCGATCTTTTCACCGGGCTCGGACGTTTTTTTTGGTCGCTCGATTATGACTTTGTACATTTTTGTGTGCGTTGAAAATGGACGATCAGTGTGCATGTGTGTGTGTGTGTAGGCAAGGTATAGTGTTGGAAGGTATGAAAAAGTCGTTAGCCACGACTGGTTTGTTCATTTATCTTTATTTTATTGTGGCCGTTTGTGTAAACGTTTGGGAGAATTGAATTCGAACGCGAGGAATGATTCTTGTGAATCTGCGTACAACGCGTCTGGTTACTGATGTTTGTTTTGACTTATTTTCTTAGAGAGCACATCAATCATGGTTTTGTCGGGATATCGTTGTTGAATATTCATTCGGTTTAATTACGAGTTTAGTTATGATTTGTAAAAAAAAAAGCAGAATTCATCAGCCGTCAACGGTATTAATAAATTGATGATTTATGCATGATGTATACGCATTGCTGATGTAAAATCGGTATGTAGATACCATTGGCGAGCATCATGAACAATCGAAGAAAAACATCTATCTGCATTCTTTAGTACGTCGTCGTGTACGTTCTTTCTGAAAGGAGCACATTTGGGCTTTGAAATGTAAATTGTTTCTTTTTAAAAATGAAAATACTCATGGAAATTGTTATAAGTTGAAGAATTCCTTCTCCTTATACAATGCCTTAACGAATGCATTTTCGAATGATGACTTCAGGCCAGTGAGATTTCTTTTAAAGATTGTAATACACATACATTTTTTTAAACATTGCACATTTTCCTTTTTTCAAACTTATTATGTCATGAGTTAGTATTGTGTGTAGTTACGGTCTGAAAACATTTGTTTAAATATTTCTGACTTTCAAAATCAATTAAGTATTATGAATAATGTTACCTAAATTTTTCAAAAGAATAAGTGAAAATTTCATTGCTTATATTTTCATATAAATTTAAAACTTTAGTCATTATACTAGCTAAGATTGTTAAAAATCCAATAAAATTGTGTTCTAAATTTAAAATAGATATTCTATTGAAAAACAGTATATTCTACAAATTGAACGATTATTGTAATAAATTCAATATTTTTGAAAATTATAGAAATTTTGTTCAACACTTTGCACGCTTAATTCCCACAATGAAAAAAAGAGAACATAAGTAGTCCTTATTCTTTTTCACAGACGACTGAACTAAGAGTAAAACCAGCAGCAGTACGATAATCCTCCACTTTTCCAACCAGTCCATTGTCGATGAACCGTCAAATTGTCGGCTAGTATTACCAAACACATCACGGCCGTCGAAAAGGCGTAAACGACGAAATCAGAGACACACCACCACAGCCCCTCTCTCTCATCTTCAAATCCCTGAGCACACTAGGGGACGAAAAACAACCGAACTCCGGAAAAAAGGAGTACGCGCGCACACACGGAACAACAACAGCAACAGGGGATATCCGGTGCATTGACGTTGCTCTGCCGAGCGCGAGATATTGGAAAAGTGCCGCTACTGCGGCGAGGGGCTTATAAGGACCGAAAGGATCCGTTGGTCTTTCATCTTCGTCTTCCCTTCCTTTTTTTCTTACTTCCAAATGCTCGAGATCTGTATATATTATATTATGCGAATTTGCTATAAGCTTTTATATATATACTAGAGGGCCGCGCACGCTTGCCACTTGCGCGCGAGCAGGATCCATGCGTGTCTGCGTCGTTAAGGAGCAGACGTATTAGGTCTTCTGTTCTCAGAAGGTCTAGGGATGCGTGCGATAATACGCGCGGAAGGTGCGGGATCTCTTTTCCTTCTCTTTTTTTTTAGCGTAAAGTATGGAAATAATGGGACTGCAGCCGCTGCAGGCACAACAGATGCCGATCGATTCTGGATTCCCTAATGTTTCACGCATTTTGTTATATATACACGCTGCGCGCACGTGAATGGATGAATGAATGTGGGAGCCGTCGGTGACTTTTTGGTTCTACATTTGGTGTATAGCTTTTATTGATGGGGTATAGTTAATTATATATGCGAAATAAGGTTGCTGAAAAGAATCCGTAATTTTTCCATTAAAAAAAAATAATTTCATTGCTATATATAAATGGTTATTATAGTTGGTTCGTTATTAAACTTAGAATTAAATTTTGTAGTTAATGAATTTTGGTTATTGTGATGTGTAATCGTATAGCTTCGATCTGAGTAGGTCAGTGTACCGTGTGTAAAGAATTTGTAATTGAATTCACTAATAGAGAACGTGACTTTATGAAAAGTATATATTGTAGTTGGTGCTTTGAAATCATTCTTACATATGTATAGCAAATGAAAATACATTGTCATATATACAATATACGTTATTATTATTATTAGTTATCTATAATTTTTTGATCTTCTTAACAGTTTGTTAAATTAAATTACCTTCAAAGTACGTTTCAGCAGCGATTATTGTTCTTACACACTGGTCAAGAATGAGAACTGTAGCTGTATACATAATATAATCGTTATATAAATGGCTAACTCAGATTTCAATTCACTCTGAATGGACAACAATTAAGCAAAGTTTAACATAAGAACAGTCGAGAGTCGCCCTACTGCCATAGCTCCAAGCAACTTCACCTCCCTGAAATTCTACACACATACATACTATCGAATTACAAAGACAAATCGCTCGCTAAATCCTCCATCGCCGCACTGTCTGCTAGCATCCGATGTATTACTACTACGTGTACATACGTACCCTCCCAACCCGGTACACAGAGTAGGCCCCAATAAAAGAAACTCTCCGGCACCTGAAAAGAATTAAAAGAAAAAAAGCTCTAAATCCATACAACTGTGCGCGATGCTCTTGCGCGGCGTGGACTTATCAGCCTTTCAGATTCAAAGATCGACGACGCACCCTATATATGTGTGTGTACGCGTACGGAGCAAAGTGCACGGAAATTCGAAAAGGATTCCCAGTCACTTGATCCACGCGCGCTTTCTCACTGTCTTTCTTTCTCGCTGGGCTCTCCCTACAATAGGACCCCGAGGAAATCGAGCCCCGGGGCGCCCGCCGCGCGGACAATGATCGCGCCCCGGTAGCCGGGAGATTCTTATCTGCGCGAGCGCGTGTGTCTCTGTCTTGGGGTGTGTGTGTATGTGTATGTATATATATGGAGAGAAGAGGACCTCCGCTGCTGGTTTTTCAGCTTCCGAGGTGAATATGTGGCGCGGAGAATGAGAGGTGAGGGTCAAGGCACCCCTGGACGGTAGTTACGACGCGGAACGAGGATGCGGTATGTGTATGTGTTTGTGTGTGTACACGTGGCTCTGTGTATGTATATATACGTATATATGAGATGGGTTGCGTGGCGTGCGGTTGCGATTATTAGCGGTGGTTATGCCGAGATTTTATGAGCGCGATGCCTGTGATTTATGCCAAGTTGTTTGTTGTTAACGTGAATAAAAAATGATAAATGGTCGATTTGGGTGGCTTTTTTTCTTATATTTAACTGGATTGTATATTGGGGTTGAAAGTTTTTAGTGTTTTCATGATAGTGGACTGGTTTTTTTTATAAAAATTAAAGGTATATTAGTTGTGAGATTGTAAAATGGAATAATTGTAATATTTTGTAGCAGATGAATTCCGTAAGTGTATGACATTATATTCTAATATATTGAAGCACGTTGAAAATCAATATTTTTTTTGTAAGACGAGCTTTTTTCCTATAGCAATAAAATTTCAACTTCTCAAACGGTGTATAAACTGTATTTTGAATCTAATGTTATTTATCATTACAAACAGGAGTAATATTTAGTCTCCAATGCCATTACAGTATTTCTCCCAATCAGTTGATTGAGCTAATGTAAAACAGCCGGATTAACGATAATATTTTTTCTGTATATCTTTATTATACTCTAGATTTTAAGAACTTAACGTATATCTTTATTCTTCCCACGTATCTACCTGGTTCTTCTTTTCTCCTAACTCCGTCATTACACGCCTCCTTTTTCAGGCAACCGTGTGCCACATCTTATTTCTACCATGCTTGGCAAATGTTTGCCCACCGTCCTAAACGCCTCCCTGCATCATTTCTCGCTTCTTTTTCAGCTCCTTTATACATACACACACTCTCAAAATCGCGGCTTCTCCCCGTACACGCGCTCCCAAATTACTTTTCTGGTAATTTTCGACGCTTCTGCTGCTGTTCCTCTCCCGCACATATACACGCACACCTTGTCTCTTTCACTAAATTGAGTGAGACACAGAGCGAAGCGAGAGAATGAAAGACTGCACGTCGTTCTTCGATGAAAAAAAAAGAATAAAAGAAAGAGCGTCGGGCGTAAAAGATAGAAAAAGACAGAGACAGCGCGAGCGATTGACAGCCGTGAAAAATTTCGCACAATGCGGCTTGTGTCCTATTGAGGCCGTACGCGCGGGCGGAGGGGGAGAAAAAAAGCGTTGATCACCTCGCGCGTCATTATAATGTGGGGGGCGCGCGCGCGCCCGCGATCTTGCTGAATCAGCCATTATCGCTGCCGGGCAATTTTCGCCCAGGGGCATTATACATGCCGCATGTGCGCGAGGTGTTTTATATATATATATATATAGGTAAATGTATAGTAGTACGAGCCGTGATGTGCTGCGTCTCCTCTTCGCGGCTACGAGGAGTATCGAATTGCGCTTAATAACGAACGAGGGTAGCAGGAATCGGTCAGTTTATGTAGGGGAACCAACTTGTGGTATATAAAGTGCTTGGGAATTGCAGTATGGAGGGATACGAAATATCGGTGGCTATATTCTTTTCAGGAAATTACGTTGACGTTCGTGTATATATGTTAGGAGATTAGAAAATGTGCATGCTACGGTAAGCGTAGTAATTTGTACGTTATGTATTATTTGGAGTCGACATTTTCAACGTCCAACGTGTGTAACAGGCGTTACTATCACATAATGTTTTCATTGATTTCTTCTAACAATATTCGTCACATATTTTATCGTAGCTTCTACGTGAAATGAGGAAAAGCACATTTGTAATTTTAATTCAAGTCTCATAGACACCTTTGAGTATACCATCTATTCCTGTGTACGCAGACGATCAGTCCTACTAAAGACTATTTGCTTCTCGGTATCATTTTTCGAGAACACGTACCACAAGACAAACGTCTCTTTTTCATATTTACACCTACGCAAGTACCATGCAAACACTCCAAACGCCCTTTCTCTCTGCATACATATCGTACAAACACTCATCTCCAGCGATTCTTCCATCCGAAAGCAAAATTCACCTGAACCACTACACGCCTATCTCGTTCTCTCTCTCTCTCTCGACAACAAAATTCCGATGCCAATCTACTTTTAATATCCCAGTCGAGCACGCGAGCCTATACTCGTTCGCGCCTCCCAAACGCATTCCTTCCTCCGAAATGCTTCACGCACACACGAGTGCATCCTCCTGGTTGCATAGCTCACTCACTGTCTCTCTCACTCGAAACCCCCATCGTCATCGCGCGCAGCCGGATACCAGGCATTCCATTCTCTCCCGCGCTAGACAGCCTGGTGCCTTATCCCTCCCGCTGCGCAGATGCGCGCGCGTGCGGAGAGGCAGCACCAGGAGAAAGAGAGAGAGAGAGAGAGAGAGAGAGAAAGACTGTGCGGTCGACTCTTTTCTCTCACTCTTACGTGTTCTTTTCTTTTTGTGAGCCGAGTGCGTGTATACGCGGCGACTGGTTCCTCAACGCGCGCGGGAGAACAAAAAGAGAGAAGCAGAGAGAAAGAGAGAGAAGAGATAGGTTTCGTGATTCGTGTTTATGAAATTTTTTAATCGAGGGTGAGAGAGAGAGAGAGAGAGAGAGAGAAGAGTTTGGTGTATACGGTTGGTGAATGGGAGGATTAGGCGTTTGTCGCTTTTTTATTTATGAGATGGGTGGAGGGAAGAAGTGAAAAAAGAGGGAGAGATAGTTGCAGCTTCGGGTTCGTTAGGCAATCTGTGTGAAGTTTTTAGTCATTCGAGCTGTTTTATGTTTAACAGTTGGGGTACGTTCGAAACCTTTAGGGTATAATATATGAAAAATTTTGTTTTACAATTGTACCTAAAAGAATTGAGGATTGAAAGTTTGGATATAATAGGTTTTGTTATAACTAAATCCATAAAATTATGTGACATTTAAAAGTGTTTCATATAAATGCCATATATTCGAAAGCTATATAAGTATCCGAGTGTTACAATAAAAAAAGTAGATGTGTATTATAAACGGCCTGTCAACGAATGTGACGGCACTTGGAAACATGTGTGATTCACTAATGTAGCTGTCAAATCTTTTAAATATATTAATATCAGAATAAGAAATATTTGTGATCTAATTAAATTTTTAATAGGATAGTGCACTCAAACCGCATGCATTAATATTAAAATCTATAATTATTCGTAAAATAATAAAAATTATATTTTTATATATATATCCAAAACCTTTATAAATATTATCCTACGAGAAACATCTCAACTCTCGTCTATTCATACATTTGAATATCAATGATTTATGAAAAGGTATACATTTATTCTCACTTGGAAAAAGAAAAAAGTTTTCAGCCGACAGGCAAAGAATTTCCAATGGTCGCACACACAAGACGCACACAATACCAATTCATGGAACCTACAACACAAAAATTTGTTTGTACCACGAAATCAAAACAGTAGTATCCTCTCCCCCTCACCTCGTCGCGCAGGGATTTCCACCGACGCTCGTTTACCTGCCCTCGTGTGTAACTACGACTTCCCTCCCTCATCTTTCTCTCACGTTTTTCTTTCCATTGTTACTCCCACCCTCGCGTAGCAGAGATCCGGTCGACGAGAAGACAACCCCCTCGCGTTAACGTGTTCGTACATTACGTACATTCATCCTGTTTTATTCCTGCGAGTGTCTGTGCAAGGGAGAGGACTGATCTTCGTTTTTATGCGTTTTCGCTTTCACTAATTTAATACCGGCGTTTCGAGGCTATATACACGCGAGTGGAGGCTCTATACGTTCCACGCGGATCAAGCATAGTGAATTACGAGCGCTCGAGTGCTGTTAGTTCGCCGTAGCGGAGAAACTTCGGAAGGCCTGTTTTTGGAAGTCGAAGCTGCTATTATATATATGTATATATATGCGTGTAAGTTACGCAAGGTTTTAAAGAAGTAGTGTATTATGCACAAAAGAAGTTTCGAGGCCCGGCGTGAATTTCAAATTAACGTATTTAAAGCGTTCTTCTTGTCGGTATAGATATGGACGAAGTCGAAGATTATATAGGTGGTAATTTACGTTTCGAAGGTGATGGATTTGGGAATGAACTAAAGACAGTTTAGAGAAATATATTTCGACCCAATGGGATTAACTTAAATTAAAAAATTCATATCCCCATTATGAGATCAGTCACCATAGATAACTTTTATATATATATCTCATTAAGATTCTTCATATACTTCGTTCGCTATACTTCAAAAAAATTAAACATTGCTAAATCTTCGATGAAATCGATCAGTTGTGCCCTAAAGACTACACCGCAAAAATCTGACCACCACCAGTTCATCTCAACCTGCCCGTTTCACCACTTTGGAATCCAAAGAACGCCGTTCGACCTCGCGGGAGGCGAAGCGCCTCCACAGGACCCCTCACCTAATCCTCCAAGAGGAGCGGCGCATCAACGTGCGCTCGTACCTGTCAATTATAAAGCAACACTTGGAGGCGCGCGCGTGGGCGTTACAAATTATGTGTATATACAGTTGAAATATAACGGATCGATGCTTTTCGGCAACGCAATATTTTTAGTTGGAATTGAGCCATGTTGATGAGAAGGGATTAACAATAAATTCCCTGCGCCCCATTACCAAATGCTTTGTAGTCAAAGGGGGTGTCTGAATTTATTGACGTTATGCAACTTATTAGTCGTGTATGGCTTCTTATAAATTCTAAAAGTGCGTAATACAAGACACAGCTGCATATATATATATATATATATATATATATATATATATATATATATACAGAGTATCGAGCATTCACCTCTCGTACCTTGCAGCAGGCAAAAAAATTATATTTGCGGTATTATCCGCCAGACAATCGACTGATTACAGATCGATCCATCAGCAATCGGCATAGTGTCATTTTTACGTCCATACACTGCGCACACACACAGACACTCTCATTGATTCCATTAGCGCACGCTCATACACGCAACACACGCTCGACAATTAATAAACTTAACGTTTCAAGGCCATCGCAGTACTTACGCGTGCGCGCGCACGGTAAATCACGGATTAACAGCCGCGTGCTCAGGGGTATTCAGCATATTCCCGGCACTTGTAGCCCATTCACGTGGACGCTCGTATATACCTTGCACAGGGGACGATATAACGTCCGGGGGAGTTTAACGCGGACGACGACAATGGCGGACATTGTGGCCAATTGCGTCGCCGCCGCAGCTATGAATATATACGTATACATACATACCGAGCGAGAGAGAGAGAGAGAGAGAAGCGAGTGCGCGCGCGCGATGCATCAAAGAGTAGAGAGAGCGAGAGAGTCGGGAATGGGAGGAAGGACCACACGCGCGAACGAGGTGTATGTACGTACGTTATATGAATGTGCGCGGGTATGCTCGCGTGTATGTATGTGTGGACGATTGTGTGGATTGGATATGTGAGCGAAAGGGGTTTGGGAATGGAGAGAGAGAGAGAGAGAGAGAGAGAGAGAGAGAGTCAGTCATAACGGTTTGTCAGTGCAGGAGATTTTCGAACTGATTGTTACTCTGGCGTTTCTTGCATGCACTATGTGTGTGTGTGTGTGTTTGTAGTTGGGGATTGATTTGAGAGGAAGAGGCTGGACGTTTCCGTGTATGTATATGTGTGCGATGTACCTCGTTGAGGATGACCGGACGGAGTAGGAGATTGATCTGCCCGCGATATTGCCGATGCTGCTCGAGAGCGCGCTGTTTTCGTATGAGAGAAGAGAACGTTTGTAAGTTTGCATACGATGGTATGGATCTGTGTACGTATATGTATGCATGTCTATGATCGATGGTACATTTGTGGTGTTGGCTATAGCGGTTGCGTATAATGATGTTTTCTACGAACGATAATTCGTGATGAGGTATTGTGCAATAGTGAGGGTTCGTATGTATGATGAATTTTTAGGTATCGTGTTATTGTCAGGAAATTTCCAATAAAAGTTAGTTTTATTCGTTGTATTGTATAGTTTTAATAATTTAATATTGATCGTTTAGTCGGATTTCGGTTATGTTCTTTTTTTAATATATTATAAGTACAGTTTTTTCAAAGGCTCTATTGTATTTATACAATTTTTATAATGTTGCCAAATACATCTTTGTTTATGATATAAACTATCAAATTTGTGCTAGAAATAAAATATATTAATATGCTCACTTTTTATGTATACGTATATATATGTAGTTAGGCTTGCAAAACAAAATAAATAACATTATTTTTATGTGGCGACAAATAGGAGCAGATTTAATCATTTTCTTTTATTAAGATCTTTTTTTTTTAAGAAATAATTTTTTTTACGATAAACATGTGTTTCAAAAAATAGGTAGACTTAACTGTTTTTTGTTAGAAGTTTTTCTTTTTTAAATCATATATGTATGTGGCTTTCTTATTAATTTTTATCTAAATTAAAAAGTTATCAAGATAAGTATATTTACAGGAATGTTGAGAGGAAAAGAACTATCGCAAATGTGTTCTGAATGGAGGGAAATTTTTTACATAAGACGTATTCTAAGAAAAAAATTACGCTAAAATTAATGTATGGATATCACGGACGTAAAATTAATATACTATTTTGTTACAAATACATCAAATTTAATGAGCTGTGTGAATTAAAATTGCCTTACATTTAATGACATTTTTTATATATAATACTCGTACAAATAAAATTAATATCAACCACAATTTCGTAAAATATCTATCACAATTCTTACATACATTATACAATTCCTTTACCTCCCTTCCAAAAAGTTGAATATCATGAACGAAACAAACCCGTTTGTTAAAGTTCACAATCGCATTGCAATCGCATTTGGCCATGGGCATTCAGTATCGCGCGAACTCCACGCAACGATCGTTAACTCGTTCGCTTTTCTCCACATTGTATTCGTACTACAATTCCTTTCGAATCTTGAAATATAAAAAGCAAAATCGGCAAAGGAGAGGAAAAAAATCAAGATCCACGTCACAAACCCTTCTAAACTCCCTTCATCGTGGCCCCTTCCAAATCTAAAGAAAAACAATGGCCGATCGATTGGAGATCGGGACCCGAGAGCTTAATGCCCCAACGCAAATGACTGTTGATTAAAGGCAAATTCGAGTGGCCGCGCCGTGGCTTTTTACACGCGCTTTCAACGGCCGTAAGTCTGAAAGCTACGGGACTGTGCTGGGGGCCATTGAGCCTGCGGCCGAGAGGGTAAAGGACTGCAAAACGCGCGCGAGTGAGAAAGAGAAAGAGAGAGAGAGAGAGTCCGTTAAATGGTCGCTGCGATGATTTCTTTGCCGCGATAGTCGCCCGCCGCTGGAGTGGATTTTGATGCGTGCGATAATGGAGCGTTGTTTGAGGAACACTGAGCTCCCTTTCCGAGCGTTATAATGTGCGCTCTGAAGGTATTGTGCGCGATTATTTTGCAGCGCTTTGTGGCCTGATTATTTAATACAGATATTGCTATTTGCAACTGATTGATGCTTTTGTTTTATATGAAAACAATAATGATTTCAGAACATTTTCTTTGGAAATTATTTTAATAATTTTTGATTATTTATATTACAGTCTTTCAGTGTCGACTTTTCTCAAAATAGTTTAATTAATTGTAGTTAGATAATCTAAGAGTATACTGTGATTCTTGAAAAATAATAATAAAATCAATAAATAAATAGAAAACAAATTTATGTAAAAAGAAGCTCTATGGAACTATCTCAAAAGTAGAGACTAACATATAAAAACATAATTTAAATTTTCTAAAAATAACGCTCTCTAAGAAGACGTTCTCCACGAAATAACACCTGTTTTTTAATAAGCTTCTACGTGTTAACTTTAATCAGAACATGACGTTTTACCATCCAACCACTCAACGACGAATTCCTCTAACAAAATAAAAAATCCCTTCCAAACAAATGAGATCGTGCATCATCCTAGCCCGGTGAAATCTTTTTGGACAAGAAGCCAGACAGCCAGAATGCTTAATATTTTTAGTCAGCTCCATTTCACCTCCAGTACAAAAGCATATATATATGTATATATATACACAGGCGAGCGAACGACAAGAAAAAAGAAAAGAAAAATTTCGAATCGGCGAAACACGCTTTTTATTATTCCTGCGCGGATTAAGATCGCGCGCGCGCCCGAACAATGGGCCAATTTGCTATCTCCCCGAGCGCATTGCCGCTCCCGCGCATTTGTCGTTGCCGTTTATCTCGACGTCTCGCTAAATGGCAAATCGAGCCCTTTTCTTTCTCTCGTTCTTGCACCATAGCGGGGAGACAATAATTATTTCGCTTGTGTTCTTGGCGAGCGCGCGGCCGTTTCTTTTCGCGGCACGCCTGCAGAGCCGCAGGTAGTAAAAAAGCGCTCGTCCGCCTAGGGAGTGACTAATTGGGAATGTAAATTCGGCCGTAAAAAGACGCGAGGCGAGAGAACCATAAAGGTGTATATATGTATATGTTCGTGTCCTTTTCGGGGTTTGTGAGTTGGGAGAGGAGAGAGGGAGATGAGGATGGCCGATGGATGTTTTCTCGGTAGGTTTAGAGGCGGCGTTTATTAGCGCGCTAAGTAACGGTAATTAATGACTTTATTAGGCTGTTATCCGAAAAAAAGAAATTTATTAAGAATAAAAGTCGAATTGTGCGACGTTTACAAGGCTGTTGCCGTTTGTAATTTTGTTCGTATAATCCAGTGGCTTAAGTTTTTTTTAGCGTGTAGACAATATAAAAGATTTATTGAAAAAATAGGAAACGCATTTTAATTACGTTCTATAGAACTTACATTTTAAAGTTTTAAAACCCAGCATTAAAATTTTAATTTTTTGAAAATACCATAAAATTTTAGTCTTTTATTGCTAAAGAAAAGGATAAATAACCTTTGATTTTTTTAAAAAAATAAGTGTTGGTTTTCAATTAGAATTCGATATTAGAATCCTTGTGCTGTATAATTATACCCACTGATAAAAACTTTTCAATTTATTTATTCCAAAAATCTAATTTTAATAATTAATTTAATTAACAGTGATATAGAAAACAAATAATTTTTCATAAGATATGTTTATACACATGTCTTTATGGATCTCGTAACTTCATCCTAATAACATAGATTACTTGCATTTTCTAAACTAGATTGTTCAACTAAGTAGTTTTTAATTTTAAATATATTCTTACCAAATTATTCCCATTTCCAAAACACTTTGAAAAATTCAAAATTATTGAATAATGAGTTTCACAAACAGATGCGTTTCTAATAACAGTTTTTTGCCGGTAACGTAAACCTCTCCAGTATAAGATTTCAATTATCATTCTAATCATTATTCATATCATTTTTCGGTCAGCGAGCATCAAACTTCAACCCCATTATTCGTTGACACCGCAAAACAACCCTTTCGAATAACATCGACGAACGTCATCCTCTAGCGCGCAACCCCTTCATACCTATATAGACACAGCCACATGTACGCTACATGTCCGTAAAACAAACGACACAGCGATAGTCCGAGCTGTGACGCTCCTCGCGCGAACGAGGAAAGAATCGGCGCAACAACAACAATGCGCACTTCAGCGTCCGCTCGCATTTGCATCAACGCGACACGTTTCAAAACCATCCCGCGATCTCAAAGGACATGTGAGGCCACAAAAAATATGAGGACACGAGATGGTCAGTGGACGCGCACGCGCACACGCGCATGTGAGAATACGCTCGCGAGGCAAAAAAAAGAAACGAGGAAGAAGAAGAAAGGAAAGAAAGAAACAGAGCGCGCCGCGATTCGCGACGCGCCGTCAGAAAATGGCGCGAATAATAATGAAAGAAAGAAAAGAAAGAGATGGTCTCGGGGTATAATCGAAGGGGACAGCCCGGCGCTCTCGGCTGCCAGTGTAGATTAATGTTATTTCAATTCGTGTGTGCGCGCGAGCGCACGAGCTGACCCCGATTTGCATTAGAATCACGCGCGAGAAAAGGAACGGATGGACGAAGAAGAAGAGCGCGAGCAAGGCAGGGGCTGCTTTTTTGGCTGCGCGCCAAACCGTATGTATATGTGCGATAGGGAAAAACCTGACTCTCTGTCCCTGTCTGTCTCTTTTCTCTAGATGACAATTGGACTGTGTTCTAAACTCCGATGTGGAGCGCATATATATATGAACGTATATGGAGACTTTGTTGAGAATTTGAACTCTGTGACGATTTTGCATTGTCCGCTGCACCGCTGCTGAGGGATTTCGACTGGATAACGTTTATATTAGTCGTTGGAGAGCGGACACGGTTTTGTACCTTTTGATTGTACTTCAACAGAATTTTTGATTGTGGAAGGAGAAATAGCCGAGAGCCAAACATGTGGTATTCAGAATTTACCTTGTAAAGTAGCATTGAATAATATTGATCTCACACATTTTTCAGAGTATAATATATTGTGTTGTGATCTATGATGAAGTCCACTTGTCCGCTGAAAAGTAGGTGTAATATTTATTTTATTGAAAACATTATTTTTCTTATTCTAATTAGTGTATCAGAATATTGTACAATTTTTTACTGCAATACCAGTTGAAATTTAATGATTATAGTTTTCTTAAATTTATATAAAAGAATACATTATTTTTAAAAATTCCATTGAGTAACTAAATCGTTGTAGTTATTCATACATTTATGATAAATTTTGACACAAATTATGATTTGAACAGGTTATTATTCCCTTGAACTAATAACTAACTCAAAATTTGCCCGTACTCGAAGTATTAACCATCTGGAAATTTAACAGCTTAAGCAAATATCTCTTTCACAAAATACATTAATTTTTAAGAGCAACGTCTCTAGAAATGACAAATATGAGTTTTAAGAATAAATTTTCTGTTATTATTTGAAACCTTTAATTTTCCGTGAAAATATATATAAATATCTTTCTTAAAAGTAATTCGTATTCTCGAGGTCACATGGCCTCTTTAATGCCATAGACACTACGCATCAAGTAAGTAAATCCAAGATAATGTTTATTGCAAAGTATTATTGCTGTTTGATTTACCGATCAGCTCACTCAATTCGTAGAAGTAGTTCACAACTGCTAGCATGTCAGAACTTACAAATTCGTAATTTCGTTTATTATAATCTTAGTGAAATCGAAATCTATCATGCGTCTTACATGCGTTATCTGAGATAAACAGTTTTCTTTAGATGACCCTATAATAGAGGTGATTCTCCAAAATATTGAACAATATAAGTGCGTAATACTCATCACTCTAGTAATATAGTTCTGATATGAATATTTTAATAAAGGTTAACATGTTTTTTAAATATTTAAAAATCTTTAAATTGCTTGCTTAACTGATCTCAGTAAATATTTACATATGTATTTTATAAAAACAAATATAAATTTTATTTATAAAAAAAATTTATTTTTATTATTAAAACATGAAATAGGAAGCTATTATATTTTTAAGAATGAAAAAAATTGGAAACTTTATATTACTAGAAAACTACACGATCAACACTTCCAGTCACATTTTTCAAACATAACATTGTAATCCCATTTCTTCGAAGTAAAGGGAAAGGCGATAGTTTACGTTTTCAGTTATGCAGCACAAACGTTAAATTGCATTCAATCCGCGAATTCGAAAAGGGTTGGGTTTACCTGAAAACGCCGAAAAAGGGTTAAATCTGCCGCGTACCCGAAAAGCGAGAGTTCCGTTGGCGTGCAAACGAACTTAGCCCAAAAGGGGTGAAGAACTTTCACACGGTTCTCGCTGTATCCATAAACATTCGCGATTTCACCCAAAAATTTCACTTTTTTTTTCATTCTCTTGCTCTCTTTCGCATCCACTTCGGTGCGCTCCGCTCCTTCGAGAAACGCTTTTCGGGAGTGACCGTTATATTATTATACGACGCTCCGCTTTTACAATCGGAAGGATTTCGGACGAAAAAAAGGAGAGCGCGCACACCTCAACCCCTTTTTTGCTGCTACTGCGCGCTGCAACAGCAGCCGCAACAGTAGTATAGTAAAGGGATGAGAGAGAAAAAGAGAGAGAGGGAGAGAGAGGCGAGGCAAAACAGACGGACTGCGCAACGTTTCTGTTGTCGGAATTTCACGCAGGGGTTTACATAATAAGAAGTAGAGTTGTAACTTTATAGTCATGACCTTCTTCAGCGGGGAGGACTGCGTAACGCTATATTGCACGAGCTCGCTCTTAACTTTGTAATATTGGAGGTAATTTATTTCAGTCCTATAAGGCCAGCCGAGAGTTTTTCGAACTTCTAAGTCTTTGCTCAAGATATAGATTGGTGTTGTATATCTTTATATTTTCAGAAAAGGTTTTATGTTATGTTCCGAATTCATAGATACAAGATTGTTATGTATTAGCATTACCTTTTTATGTATTTTATGTTTATATTATTTATGGCACGTTTTATAAGTTTATACAATTTGTGTATAATTGAAAAAAATGCAAAACAAAATATAAAACAATAATACCTAAAACTTATAGCGTGATTCCAATACAATTTCAATACGATAACGCGTTAAAAAAAAACCAAGAACAAAATTAAATATTTGAGGTAATCAGATATACAATTGTTCGAAATGTTAAAATATGAATGAATCAAATCACAATAAAAAAATATAATATTATTTTAAAGATATAAGAGCTTAAAATTTTTTCAATTGTAATTTCTTGAGAAAGGCACGATGTATCAACTTAAAATTTAGAGACAATTTTGCATGTGATGCAAACAATAAAAATGTGCAATTTTATCAAGATCATTTTATTATTTTATGAGATATTGAGTCAATTTAGTATGTGATACAAACAATAAAAATGTGATTTTCTTCGTCGCACGATGAATGGAGTAAAGTTGATTTAAGCAGACAAAATGTTCGTATTAGTATCTGTTTTTAACGACTATATCATTAAAAAGTATAATTTTTCATAACGTTTAAGATTAGGATATTTTTTTATGTCAAATATGTCTAAAAACATATATAAATATGGATCGCTACCCTAGTGCACCCTTTTAAATGGTTTAAAAAGACTCCAGCAGGTATTCAGTTAAACATAAAATCCAGTTTCGATTGTGTATTTTTTAGGTTTTTTTTATTACGAATTGAGGAAGAAACTTTAAAAGTTTACAAGCGCCTTAAATATTAAAATTTGAAAGTATAAACTAACGCACATTTGAATAAATTAAACTCACATTTCAATTTTTTTATAAAAGCACATAGAATCTTCAGCTTTATAAATTTTTCACACAGATTAATATCTTACACGTCTCTTAATGGAAATACTTAATGGAACTTGAGTCTATGAATGAACTAGAATGTGTGCTTCTCTTTGACCAAAAATACAGAAAACTTCCGTTTTCATTATTACTTAGTTTTGCTTAAAAAAGTGCGCATTGAACGAACCGCTCGCTCGAGATGAGCAAGCAGAAATTTCCGTGCTGACCACGCGTGCCATTTTCGATTCTTACCGATCACCCGAAAGGGCGCTTGAATAATCGAGCGGCGCTGAAAAAAATAAGTTATCTCATCGGGCACATATACACGCACGTTGATTCGACCCCACGGGCGAATGAGAAACTTTCACCTTTGCCGACCAGTTCTAAAAGCACACGAGGGAGACGCAAAAAGTGCACAATCGCGGAATCCATTAAGAGGTGTGTATTGGCAGCACTCGGACAGGAGCTATCCATTAGACGTGCACGTATGGCCAGGATTCGGACCTATCAATCTTGCCCGTATATGTGTGTGCATAGGTGAGAGAACCGCTTGGAGAGTTGACGGACGATGGAGCGCCAGTGTATACACTACGGTGGTCTATTTCGTAGGTGAGATTAGAATTCAGCAGGTCTAGCGGAAGGAAAATTCAAGCTTCAGTTGTATTGTGAATCGCGATAATGCATGGGCTTCGATGTATTTTTAAAGTATTTGGATGCTCGAATGATGATAAGCCGTATTCGAATGATTATTCATGTTGAATGTTGGGATAGTTTTGTAAAGAATCTTGATATGCCATGGCTTTAATCTAGTAAGAAGATTAACTTAAACTTACTTAAAGATTAAGTAAACTAATACACATTTTTTATAAAAAATGGGCATGTAAGAAAATATCACATTTATATGCAAAATCTATAAAAGTTACTTTAAAAAATAAATCTTGACAGAAAATAAATAAAATTATTTTGACATTAATGAAACGTTTACTGCACAAGTTTTCGTCTATAGATTAGATAATATTTTATATTTTTTATAGAGATAATATAGTCATAAGTAGTTTAAAAATAGGATCTTGCTATTCGTACCTCAGATGTAAAGTACATTGATTCAAAGAATAAGTTTCAGAACACATCGCTGTGATGTTTGTTTTGCTTTGACATCTGACTAGACTACATAAATCTGACGTACAAATAGCAGAAACGTTAAAAATATTGATTAGTTTCACATCAACTGTTTTTATAATTAGAACTTGAAAGTCGCAAAAATTCATAACATTTCGTCATTTTTCATAGTTATTTTATAAGATATTTATTTATCGACGAAATCATATAATAATGTTACATAGCACATAATCATTTTATTTTACAAAATTTACAATACGCAACAAAAATAAGTTTTGTTTTTTTTTTAAATTGACGTCGAAATTATATTGCTAATTGTAAAATAAATAAAACACGCAGTTATTTTTGTGACATCTAGAAAATATGCGTTAAAGTAATTGCAAAGTATGATCAATTTTAAACATATTAAGCATTCTGTATTCAACCGATTGATTAAAATTACGACGCGGCGAAATAAAAACCGCGCGAAGGGTCGATAAAGGACGGCTAATACAACGTTTATTGCGCGGTATTCAAAGAACTAACAAACCAACCAACTCTCTCTCTCTCTCGTCCGGCGCGTTAAGCACTTCAACCCCAATTAATAAACCAGCGCGTGAAAGGCTTCGCATCCCGAGACTGTATTATACACACCGCGGGTGCGCCGCGAGCCCGCACACACGCACGCGTTATGCATACCTATATATACATGTATATATACATACCCCACCTCTACACCTTTCCCGACACATCACTCAAAATCTCGCCGTGCATTCAAATGTAACATCGAGACCCGCGCGCGTGCGTTTCATTATCGACGCGCGCATCGACAGCAGAACTCAGTGTATATATATATATATATTCTAAAAGGCGGCGTGCGCAGGAGAATGGACCGCGTGACTATTAATTTTTCTCTCTACATCGGACATTAGGCTGAGGCGTATATCCTTGTGAGCCCTGTGCCAAAGTTCGTGGAGAGGACGATGAGCTGGCCATTCGAAAAATAAGAAGGGAGAGAGTGAGAGAATGAGATGCGTGTAAGCGATATCGGCGAATGTGTGAAAACATCGTGTGTACTTCCCGTGTTGCACTCATGATGGTGTATAACTGTAATTGAATGATGATGGTTTAGGAGGACGGTGGATAAGCTGAAGCGAACGTGAATCGATCGTTGTGTCCGAGGATAAAGTACAAGGAATCAATTGATATTTGTGAGTTTAAGGATACACGTATCTTTTACAATATAGATAAAAATATTTATTCGTGAGTATATTTTACATGGGGTCGTACCTATAGATGGAAGTGGAAAATCGTATAGAATTTTGCAGATAATGTTATAAAAATGTTATAGCATATAGCGTGTGAATAAACTGCTAATGTTGAAAGTATATTTTCTTCTTATTTTTCCATAATTTTCAATTGAGTTTTTGAATATTAAATTTTTCCTCTTAAAAGATAATACAGAATTTAAGAAAGATGTACTTATTTTATTATTATATTCTGGATTCTCGAGTAATTGATAAAAAATCTTTATCTTTACCAACTATGTTATTCGTATCTTCATTATCCGTTGTAAATTCACTGCGAATGTTACTTACCAATTGCAAAGCACGATTGTAACAATCATTATATAAATATGTAGATGGTGTCAAAGATAAATTACATGTATAATTTACGGCAGAAATCGAATTTTTCTTGGTAAATATTAAGTCAAACGATAGCCATCTAGCGGATAAATCTATAAGTACAAGAACATGCGTACGTCTAGATCGGAGTCTAGATAGGTACTTACGTTCTCTGCCCCCCCTCCCCCCAAAAAAAGGCCAAAATAATAGTTTTTCAGAAAAGTGCATAATTTTCAAAATAACATAAACGACGGAGTTCAAATTGAGTAAAACTATATGTTATACGTTTAAATGCTCAAAAATTGGTGAAAAAGTCGGTTTGTAAGAAAGATTGAAAAAATCTTGATTTTCTCAGAACTTTTCAGCATCGCATGAATACATGTAATCTTGCTACAATAAATAAAAAAATAAAAAATATACGGTAAATAATTTTTGGAGAAGAACATAAATATTACTTCAATTAAAAAAAGAAGTGGTAGACTCGGCCAAACATAGAAATTTTTAAAGTGGAAAATAAATTTTAGATGGGAAAATATGGTATTACAATATGATATTTTCGTTAATCACATATACGCAGAATCCCTTGATGTATTTCAGGAAAACAATACAAGTTATATTCAAGTGAATATCAAGATTCTGGGAAGATATCAATAATAACGCTATTACACGCATGGCTCAATTTAATTTTCATTTGTTACAGATGACAAACATCTCTTCTGTTACTATATTACAAATACAGATATCAGAAAAATTGAATCTAATTTTGTATATAAAACTTGTAAGTTATACGAATTACTATACAATTCATGAAAATAGTACATGTACTTTATATACTACTGTAATGCACATACATATCAGTATTTATATATAAAAAATATATTAATACGAATTTTTTTATTAAAAAAAGTTTTATACACGAAGAAAAATATTCAAAGAACGAATGAATTAATTTATAAAGAAACGATGACAAAATAGGTTTTCAGCCTATATATATGCCCTTTTTCTCGATCTTTGAATAAGAAAAAATCCAAACAACGACTGTATATGCGTGCCAAAGGCAGTCAGTCTCACACACACGGCCAACATTTCGAGAAGAAAAATATTTCATCCCATTGCTCCTCCGCGCGCACACTCTATTTACCACAGAATCTCAAAATATAACCAGTATTCTACTTTCTCGAAACAAAGTCCCTGAAAACTCCTTTCAAATCCGATTTCAAACGATTCGCGCGCGACGACTTTCTTTCACCCGCACCTATACACTCATTTACAAACGAGATCGTGCGAGACAAAAAAATTATACGCGAGCGAAATTCTTTGCTCGTCGAAACTCGTGCCATACACGATGCTCTGCATATTATACGTCATTGACTCGATCCTTTTTCTCCACGCCTACACATCGTTCTTTCATCGCGTATCTCTATACATATATATATATACAACCCCTCAACGCATGCTATATTCGCAACATATA